>JAOSBK010000009.1:28046041-28072987 GCA_027568895.1 Erythroxylum shatona | reverse complement strand
ATATCAAAATATACAAAAAAAATTTAAGTTTACTAACACTACACAAAATAAGATAATAAAGCTCACTAGTCATATTTTATCAAAAAAATTAAAAAAATCACTAATTATAATATTTATTCAAGTTGAAATCATCAAAATCAAGACATTTTAAATGGACCGACTGGTTCTTTCTCTCACAGGTTCAACATTTTTAACCGGTCCGATAGTACAATAAACAGGTCAATCACTCACAAAAAATACGGGTTAAATCGGACCAGTTCATGCTCCAGTTTATCGATTTTTCATTCCAACCTACCGGTTCCGTCCGGTTTTCAAAACACTGCTATAAATACGACATATCTTCTATACCCTTTATTCTGTCCTAATTCTATTTTTTTTTTCATTTATATGATTATGTAAATCTTCACATAAATATACAGTTAAGATAAAATGAAATAAAGTTGAGACAGGATAAAGGGACAGAAAATTTGAGGGATTATAATTAATTAATTATTACCTAATCATATAATTCAGAGGCAGTTTTTTTTTAATTTTAAAAAAGTTAATTTTGTACTTAAATTAGCAATCCGTCAGAGATAGATTTCATTGTTAATAATTGCTTTTTTCTTAGTCATTCCATTAATGATATTCATTTTGGTTTATGTAAAAGATCTGCGAACGGTGCAGCTCATGCTCTTGCGAGAAATGCTAATTTTACTTCAGGTCTTGTTTATTGGAATTTATCTTTCCCTCCTTGTATCTCTTCAGCTTTAGCCGCGGACAATAGTTCTTAATGAACCTTTTCTTGTTTTGCTTTCAAAAAAAAAAACATTATTCTATTCATAAATTTGAATTTAAAAATAATTACATGGATATAAAATAAAATTCACATGGTGGCCTAGGTCTAGAGCGAGAGAAATGTATCTTTTAACTGCATGCTCGCTCACTTACACACTCCCTGCACGTTCCTCTGCTCCCTACCTCGCTTTCTATCTCTTCCACCACCTGCCATTAATATTATATCAGAGTCCTTCTTCTCTTCAACCCCATTTTGTCTCTCTATAACTCCATCTTCGCGGTTCAGTGCACAGAGACAGAGCTAAGAACAAATGGACGTGTGTGATTACTCCACCACCGATTACTTCCCAATTGATGACCTCCTTGACTTCTCCAACGACGACGGCTTATCTTCCTCCTCCTCCTCCGACCACCACCACCACCATCACCACAAGCTACCTCCGGCGGACATTCCCTCCGTTCACAACTTCCCCTCCATCAATCCCCTTATCTCCACTGCTAACTTCACCGACCACCTTTGCGTTCCTGTATGTCTCACAGTGAGTTATGTTCTTCATTCGTTTTTCGAATTTTGTTTATGTTTTGTGAAAAAGTTTTTTTTTTCGGGGGTTTGGTGCGTTTTTGTAGAGTGATGACGTGGCGGAGCTGGAGTGGCTGTCGCAATTTGTAGATGACTCCTTCAACGACTTCCCTCCAAATCCACTCGCCGCCACGTTCAACGTCCGCTCCGACTCGTCGTTCGCTTCGGGAACTCGAAGCAAACGCTCGGCAACAACCGACGCTGCCGCTGCTACGTGGGCGAAGTCCAAACCTAAGAAGGAAACGAAGCGAGCTCCGTCTCCTACGGCGGAGGGAGAAGTGCGCCGGTGCACGCACTGCGCTTCCGAGAAGACTCCACAGTGGCGGACGGGCCCACAGGGGCCCAAAACCCTATGCAACGCTTGCGGTGTAAGGTTCAAATCGGGTCGGCTGGTGCCCGAATACCGACCCGCTGCTAGCCCGACGTTTGTGCTGACTCAGCACTCCAACTCGCACCGAAAGGTGATGGAGCTCCGGAGACAGAAGGAAATGTTGAGGCAGCAACGGCAAGAAGAATCACAACGCGTTTACCACCATCAAAACTTCCACGTCCGCTGACCTGTCGTGATGTCAAGCGTTTGATTTGATATGTCAACGGTGTGTTGCAGAAGGAAGCACTCATCTAGATTTTTACCATTGGTTCTTAATTTGTTTGCTCGTTTTGAAAGGGAAGATGGTAATACATAAAAAAGAATTTTAACTGAGGGTTATTAAAAATTCTTCTTCTTCTTTGTCCGCTTTTAAAGCTTCAACTACCAGTGACGTCCCCTATTCAGTTCTTAAGTTCTCTTCTGAACTCATTTCAATGTTGAAAGAGAGAGGCTTTAGGAAGTAAAATTCATGAAACGACAGCGACGTTCCACGGTAAAAGCGCTGCCAATTTCCCAAACACTACTCAAATATGGATCTAAGCATAGCAGGGCAATAGAACATCAAGCCCATTTTATTCACAGAGGCAATGATTAGACATGAGCAATATGCCAGGGTTGGGCCTTATAAGGCTCAACCAAAGCCTGAATTGTTTTAAAAGTTCAAGTGTGATCAAAAGCTTGGATCTGAACCCAATCAGGCTTTCTGGGCCTCTGGCTTAGGCTCAAACCCAAAATCTGTCGGGCTTCAGGATTTTCTGGATTTCAGGACCGGTCTACTAAAACTGGACGAAGTCAAGGGGCAAAATTTCGAGCTTGCATTGTATGTAGAGTGGAATGCCAATAAACAATTCCCAATTAATGATGACCAAATGGTATAAACTAGCAGAGTACGGAAAATGAGAACTGTTGAACAATAGGACAATCTGGAGCTGTTTCCAAATGCAAAAATTCTAAACTGGGAACTTCAAGACCAGAAGCCTTCATTCTCTTGCATGTTGTATGTGGAACTGTACGCAACTAGCATTCTCAGACGGAGATCCCATAGTTGCTGATTTTGTTAACTTCCTTGATTAAAGCGTTCTTTTCTTGCTTTGCCTCAGAAGCAAGGTTTGAAACCTGCCAGCCAAATCATATTGCATCAGCATGGAAAAAGTGCTCATTAGAATGACATTAAACTCTATAAATTTAAGAACTTCATGAAGAAAGGAGACGATTGTGAAGATTTAACATAATTCATAGAACTCCAGTTTCAATTTCGAGAAATAAATTGATACTATGAAGCTCAAAAGACGGACGCAAAAATCTTGAGACTTAGAACACATACTTGTGTGCGGAATCTAGATGCTTCTCTGCTGGGAAGTTCCCTAAGTACATCCTTTAAACCTGTCACAATAGAAAGAAAAAACTTTTGGGAGATATGTCTACCTGTTGAAGGCAAAAATACGCCATCATCCAAAATCATACTCTTATTTTTGGTGAATATCCAACTCCAATATTGATTGTTGTTCCATTTAGCAAGCATAAGTTGTTCGATATGACAAAAATATGAAAGATAAAGGATCTATACCTGCTGCTTGTCTTTCAATCTTATAAGCTGATCGGATTACACCTTGGATCTGCTTCCCAGCTTGTCTGTGAAGGGAAAAGAGAGAAAAAGTTTGAAAACTAAAAATCAGCCCAACAGTACGTAATAGTCATTAAAATATCCACTGTTCCAAGACAAACTTGAGTTTTGTCCTTCCACGAATCAACTCTTCTTCTGCTGCAGACGCCCTCCTCTGGAAAAGCAACGTAGCATATTAATGAATGCATCCAAATAAATGCTTGGTTGAAATAAAAAACAAATACTCTGATGTAAGAACAAACTTGGTACTTTTCTTATACTAGATTGAACTGAAAATAAAAAGAGGTCGTAGACAAGATGAAAGACTTTCTTAGGAACATGTCAATAACAAAACAAAAAAGAGGGAAGACTACCTCCAGTTTCTCACTTTCAACCTTCAAGAAGCTGATTGACTGTCGCAATTCCTTCACTTTAGCATCAGCTTGAGAAAGCATAGACTGCAGAAGGAAACAATGTTCAAGAGTGATTAATTCCAAAGATGCATGCGTGCCAAAGATGCATTCGTGATGAATCCATAGTGATTGCTTAAAACTTTAACAAGGATATTTTATCTAGTTATAATCACCAAACATCATTGATTACATCCAACATCTGGATCAAACTCTTTTGCAGATACAATCCTGAAAAAATTGCAAAATAAGCACCTGAAATCCCATCACTTAAAGGCATTTGAAACTGTATTAGCACCACAAGGTGCAATTAGTGTGGACAATATAACAAGATCCTAACATGGTTTGTTCTTAAATCCCAGTCATAGACATTTAATTATTTCTGATGACCAATTCATTCATAATTAGTAGAAGAAGAGAATATCTATGTATACCTCTTCGCTTAAAAAAAGCCGCTTTGTACTGTAATACAGAAAACGCCTTGGCCCTGCATTTCAAGTAAAAACTGTTACTGTCTCTTATTTTTTTTAGCTATTAGAGAATAATCAACATATGCTGCCTGATACATGTTCTAGAGTTCATACGAGTCTTGAGACATTCAAATGCCAGACAGGTTAACTTGCATTTTCCTGAAATAGCAAAGCGAAAGAACTTCTTATCAACTAGCATTTGTAATATCTATGAACATACTCTTAAGAGCAACAAGTCCCAATCCAATGCCAATCCCGCTTGTAGTTAATGGATGTGATGCTGCAATGTTAACACCATCTGCATTAAAAAGGTCCGAAAGCTAAGAATTGCACCACAGTTAAATCCAGAAGAAAGTTAAATGTCCTAAAAGTTAAACCTTTAATATTCCCAAACAACATGCCCTCGTAAACACCAAACTGAGCTTTAACTTCTTCCAGAGAAGCCTGAATGCATCAATCATAGCAATTACAACATCAATGGAGCAGACAACGCGTGACAATTTTGAATATCCATTGAAAATCACAACTTACGAGTGTTTGCTGCAAGTGAGCGGAAGAAGTGGACCGCATTTCCGATAAGCGAGATCTGAAGGCTTTAGTGGCGGCATCGATTGTCTCCTCAATTGTCTTTTGGTAGACGAGAGCTTGATCAACTGCATCGTCGATCCAGGGAGTGAATTCTTCTAGGGTTTTTGACTTTATCGTCGAAGCTACGTCGCCGATTGGTGACGGTGGGCTTCGCTTCTCCTCCGGTGGTGATTCTGATGCCGTCGCCATTAAAAACGTCGATTTTCTAACTCCTGCAGGTTCAGCCGAGCATTTTGTTTGTTTATTTATTCCGGACCTCTAAAACCCGAACCGGTTTAATCGGGTTCTTTTCATTCCATCAAAGTTACCCATCTCATGTGTTGCAAAATTTACCGCCGTATTTTAATTAATTAATTTTATTATTCTCCTATCATCTTTTCTATTAATTACGAAGAAGAGTTCCTACAAATCACACTTCAATGTATTTTGCTCAATAGATAAAAATATTAGAATAATAGATAAAAAAAATTATTAGAAAAAAAATACAAGGATAAAATATATAAAATATATAGAATTTAAAATAGAAAATAGAATATTCAAATCTAATATTAAAATTTATAAAATAGAAATATATATATATATATATATATTACGGAAGTTTAGACTGGGTGTGATGATGATGATGGTTGATACTCGACACCAAAACTGTTGTTGGAGTTAAAATGCTTGAAAAGATTTTGATATTGCTTGGAGGAAGAGAAGAAGGTTAGCCAAGCTATACAGTGCTTCTTTAGCTGCTAGCTATCCAAATTTTCGAGTCTAAAGATGGCCTTTCGTAATATTGTCACACACAACTCAAATAAATGGTGAGCAGAATTTTGCACCGCATCAGGTATAAGCAAAACTTTGCAACATATAAGGTATATTTGTTCTATAAATTTCTTAAAACTTTGTGTTTCTAGATTTGCATCTCCTAACGAAGATATATAATATTTTTTAAGCTATTATTTTTTAAAAGTTTTAATTCTTTTTTATTTTTTTAATTTTTTTAAATTTTTATTTATTTTTCATTTTTACTCTTTAACCTGCATCATTCTTTTTTTGTCACATCTATATGTGGATCTATCTGAAATAGTCTCTCTATTATATAGGAGTAAGGTTGCGTATTATCAGAACTCCCCAGACCTTGCTTTATTGCGGAACTTTAAATTAGGTGTGATGATGATGATAATGATAATGACATTATTTTAACCATTAGAAACATGGGCTAATTTTTATTTTAAATTCAAATTACAATTAATTTGTAATATTAATAATATTTAATTTATTATAAACTTTATAATAAATTAATTTTAAAAATATTATTTTATATTTTTAATTTTAAAAAATTAGCTGGACGGTATAGGTTATTTCATTATTATCCTCGTAAATAATTATAATTTTTTAAAAATAATAATTACGAGTTCAACAATACAATAAAAATTTTTTAAAAGCTTTTTCTGTAGTAGTTATATATATATATATAGTGGGGTCTGAAGAGATCTGATAATACGCAACCTTACTTTTATATAATAAAAAAGGTTAAACCCATATATGAATAGGATAATAAAAAAATGATGCATGAATAAATATGGAAAAAGTAAATTCATCTTTATTTGAATTTACCGCAGTGAACAAACATTTTGAATTTAAACCGTGGCATTTCTTAAACTAAATAATTTTAAACCTGAAATGACCGACACATACTATATAAAAATGACCGCGGATAATTGAACGCGTAACTTTCACGCAACATCTGTTTTGCTCTAAGATAAGCATTTCTTGATTTTGACTATCGTCCTCCATCGGCGACTCTTGAGTGTTCGCAAATTCCCAAATCTCACTTCACCCGACAACACTGCTTTCCCGAAGAACCCTAGGCTGCCAGTTTCTCTCATCATGGTTATTAATTTATCGTCGACGCTCCCGGGTCAGATTCGGTTCTTGATTCAGAGGTTGAACGAAGCCAACTCTGATTCCATTTTCCGAGAGCTCTGCGAGGTTCTTCTAGATTTCATTTTCTTTTTCTTCAATTGGTGCATTGATCGTCAACTCGCTAGAACCCTAAATTTGTCAGACATTTACTTTAGTTTTGGTTTAAACGTGGATTATTTTCTTGTTATTTGGGTAAAAGAAATTTGGTTAGGTCGAAGATGATTTTTTTTTTGATTTTCGTGATTTTACTCTTTATTTAGTTCGTTTTTTGTTTGGGCGTGTTATTGAGGGAAATAGAACGTGTGATAGAGAAACTGAACTCATGCGTTTACTCTATAAATTCTTATCATTTGCAAAAATTAGTCAGTTCCATAATTCTCCGAGTTAGCGTTTTAGTGGGTCTGTATAATGTTTTGTTGGGCTTAGTAATTGAGTAGTTATGTTAATTTTGTCAGTTTATTGATCATGGAATTGAGGGCAGCGTTCTTACGCTTCAAGCTTGCTTGGAAAGTCTACTTTCGGCAAAGTCAGACGTTAAACACATGCAAGTGGAGCTGGTTCTCTTGTCAATTTTCAAGTATCTGCTGGAAAAACCAAATTTCGGCACAGTGTTTTCACAGTCACTGAGATTCTTGGAGATCAACGAAGAGTTCCTAGAAAAATTGTCAAATGTTTTGCGGTTATCGTTGCTTGAAAAAATTGGCATTGGTCTTGCACTATCAGATTCTGAGAACATTGATACCCGGATCTGCGGTGAGCAGTTTTAGTTTCAATGTGACATGGTATTTTGTGTGATGTTATCTTTCTTGGTTTATGTTTTCTAATCCCTTCTTCAAGCTTTTTTGCTGCTTCGCAGGGAAGAGATTTTGCATGGCTCATGTGGAGGAATTGTGCACCAATCCTGTTTCAGTAAAATCTGCAGAGCAAATTCAGGGCATTGTTTTGTTCCTCCAGCAGTCTGCGGCCTTGTCCCATTATGTGGACCGGTTTATGCAGATGGTATCCCTAACTCATTCAGAGGATGTTATCCCATTTGTTTTGACTCCACTACTGCCTGATGAATTGCATCAGACAAACTTTTTGAGGTCCTTTCTCGTGCTCCTTGAAGTTATCTTTCATTTGTCAGCCTTTGGCAATTTTTTATATGCACCACATACCTGGAATATGTTATTTAATAGCTTTCCCTGGTGCAGGAACATGGATCTTTTCCATGGAACCAAAGAAAGTGAATTTGATGAACTTTTAGCAGATATACAGAAGGAGATGAGCATGGGAGATGTTGTCAAAGAATTAGGCTATGGATGCACATTTGATGCTGCTCATTGCAAAGAGATTCTGTCTCTTTTTCAACCTCTAACTGAGATTACGATCTCCAAGATACTTGTAACAATTTCCCGAAGTCATTCTGGTCTTGAGGACAATCATGGCACTTTTTCTTCATTACTTTTGGCTCTTGGTTGTAGCATTTCGACTGATATTCCATTGTTAAGCTCCTGGAACGTTGAGATTCTCGTAAAAACAATCAAGGAGCTCGTGAGTTTTTCTCTTGTTACTTTTTTTATACACATTGATTATGGAATTCCAGGGTTGTGAAGATTGTGCTCTTCTGTAGGCTCCTTCTGTCAACTGGGTACAAGTCATGGAGAACTTGGATCATGAGGGATTTTACATTCCTAATGAAGACGTGTTTCGCTTTTTCATGTCTGTATACAAATGTGCATGCCAGGTATAAAATTTTTATGGTTCAAAATTACAATCAGCTGGATATGTTTCTAGTGTTGGGTTTATGTTTAAAATGTTTTCTCCCTTCTGTGATTTTTAATTTTAAGTTAACTTGTGTAGGATCCGTTCCCTCTCCATGTTATCTGTGGGAATGTGTGGAAGAATATTGAGGGGCAAGTATCCTTTCTTAAGCATGCTGTATCAGCACCACCTGAATTGTTTACTTTTGCATGTTCTGGAAGGCAGCTGGTATGCACCTCTTTTTCCTTTCTCATTTTATTCTTTGGTTGTAACTGGTTGGCTTCTCATAACTACTATTTTCTATTCTTCTATGTATTCTATGCATCTTTTCCAAGGTTTATGTCTTTTTGTTGTGGGCCTACTCCTGGACAATTAGATTGGCTATGCACCTCTTCTTTCTTTTCTCATCTTATTCTTTGGTTGTAACTAGTTGGCTTCTCATAACTTCCAATTTTCTATTCTTTTATTTATTTTATGCATCTTTTCGAAGGTTTATGTCTGTTTGTTGTGAGCCTACTCCTGCTATTATATAACAATTGGATTGGCTACCCCCCTTTACAAGGGCTTTTCTTTGATCTTGTTCACATAGTTCGGGTTGAGCTTTTCATTTCAGGAGTATCTACTGAGCTATGAATCTATATGTTACTAGATTTCAACATTTGTTTCAGGCATATGTTGATGCCCTTCATGGGCATAAGCTTCAAGCAGGACAGACAAATCATGCGTGGTTGTGTCTTGACCTTTTGGATGTGCTTTGTCAACTGGCTGAAAGGGGTTATGCTACCTCAGTTCAATCCCTGCTGGATTATCCTCTTAGACACTGTCCGGAAATCTTGCTTCTTGGGCTATCACATGTCAATGTACTTTTTTTCATCAGCAGTTGGAGAATTCATATACTTTTATATTCCATGGTTTTTAGGTGATAATTTTGCTCCTCTCTTTGCAGACTGCCTATAATCTTCTTCAAAACAAAGTGTGTTCAACAGTTTTCCCTGTGCTAGTTCGAAGTACTTCTGGTAGCAGCATGATCCTTTACCTCTGGCATGTGAATCCTAATTTGGTTTTACGTGGATTTGTTGATACATACAACACTGATCCAGACAACTTGATCGTAATACTGGATTTATGTGAAGAACTAAAGGTATGTCAAACATCTATTGTAGAACAATTTGATGCTCTACTATTGATATGGCACTGGTGCAATTCCAACTTTTAATTGTCTCCTCTGTATTTATTGAAATTTAAACTCTCTGGTTTCTTTGTTCATTGAAATTTCCAATGTATTGAATGTATGTGTATCTTGTTGATCTTGCAGATTTTTCTGTCAGTGCTGGATGCAATTCCTTGTCCTTTTGCAATCAGGCTGGCTGCCATTGCTTCACGAAAAAAAGTTTTAGACCTTGATAAGTGGCTGACTAATAATCTAATTACATACAAAGATTATTTCTTTGAGGTACGCGTTAGTTGATTTTTCTTCCAACTTGATTGTGTGGGATCTAATAACTTCAAAATTAAAAAATTTAAGCTTTTATTAGACCTGTTTTACCTGTGCTCTTAAGATCTTGTTAGACTTGTGTTTAAAGTTCCCTTGATGACATCTGTGCAATATTTCAGGAGTGTCTCAAGTTTTTAAAGGAAATCCAACATGCAGGATCACGAGATTTTTCTGGCAAAACTTTTCATCAAGCGGGTGCCGTTGCGGAGCTTTACTCTGAGTGTAGCTCTACCTTTTTCAAGGTTCTTTTTTGTTTTCCTGACACTTAGTTCTTTTTCTATTCCTCACTGCGTTTAGTATGTGAATCATGGGGGTGCTCTTGTTCTATATTTTCATCAGGTCCTTGGTGCTCACACTGGCTTAATTATTTCTACCGAGCTTTCTGAGGAACTGGAGAGACTGCATTTGACAATTACGGGTGCCAATCCAAGGATGCAAAATGGTGGTTCGGATGATTTATCTGCCCCTGATGGACATTCAGATGATGTTGAGGCAGAAGCAAACTCTTATTTTCATCAAATGTTTTCGGGCCAGTTGCCTATTGAATCAATGGTTCAGATGCTTGCTCGGTTTAAGGAATCATCCGTAAAGAGGTATGGTTGTATTTTTTAAACCCGTAGTTCTTCTTTAGCTTTTGTTCTCTTTCGGCTTATTTCATCTGGTGCACCTACTTCACTGTGTTCTGAGATTATTAAGACAGGACTAAAGCCTCTCAGAGCATTTTTTTCCACATATTACTAAGCTAATGACCTGAGGTTCTAGTTTTTATTTTCTTTATGTTAATTGGGATTCTAGGATGCTTCAGAGATTATGTTACCCTTTTCTGACCATCTTTTGTCTGTGTGTACTGGTAATAGTTAACGATATGTTGAAATGAACGGCAGGGAACACGCAATATTTGAGTGCATGATAGGCAATTTATTTGAGGAATACCGGTTCTTCCCAAAGTATCCAGAACGGCAACTTAAAATAGCTGCCATTCTATTTGGTGAGTTCCCATTCTGGTACTGGGCTACAATCCTGTTTTCTGGTAAAAGTGATGATCTTAACTTTTTGCTGAATAATGTGGAACTATCAAAGACCCTCTGGCTGTGATTGGGAATAGATAAATAGTACTGGCATTTGCTTATTTAGAACATGAGTTTGTGGAATATATTGTTTTGTGAACAGGTTTGTAACTCTAGCAGGTTTATGTTTTTGTCATTGTCAACTATTTCAGGTTCCGTTATCAAGCACCAGCTTGTTACCCATCTTACTCTTGGGATTGCCTTACGTGGTGTTTTGGATGCCCTTCGCAAGCCTCCAGATTCCAAAGTCTGTATTGTCTATTATTGAGTTACTTTCCCTGTTTTTTCTATTATGCCATATTTTGGGTGACTTTGTTGCATGCACAGATGTTTGTGTTCGGAACCAAGGCTTTGGATCAATTTGTCGACCGTCTAATTGAGTGGCCACAATATTGCAACCATATATTGCTGATCTCTCATTTGCGTAGTACTCACGCGGATCTTGTTGCTTTCATTGAACGGGAACTTGCCAGGATTTCGTCTGGTCATTTAGAGTCTGATGGAAGCAGTAGCACTAGTAGCTCAGCTTCTCAAACCCATGGTATGTCTCAAGTTACCTTGGGTAATCCTGAGGTGAGAACAGTATCTATTATGGCCATTTTAAGTTTATAGTTCAATATAAATTGAATTCTATTTTTTAATGGTTTTATGATTTGCTATTTAGCTGGAATCCTTTGTGCTGTCTTAACTTTTTCCTGGATTTGTTGGAATTGATGGAACTGATCCAAATTTGGTTCTCATTTTCTTTCTTATAAATATTTCTCTGGTCATAGCCTTTTCTCAATTCTATTATCAATGAGCAATCATCTTAACTCTCGTGGGCTATTATTGCAGTTCAATGGTGTTAACGTCTCACATCCTGGACAGCAACTTTCCTCTTCATTGCATCTTCAGCAGAGATTTGAAATCCCTCTTGAAGATCGCTACAAACTGCCTGTAGCATCATCCACTGATACTAAATCACTTGTATCTGGTGGTCAGTCTTCTGCTGTTGCTGTTGATGCTTCCAGTGCTCAGAAAGTATGGTTTGGCTGCTAATTGTTTCAAATGTAGTAGAAATTAAATTTCATTATCCTAACTCCATCTATTTTTAATTTGCAGAGTGCTGTTACTGGAACTTCTATGTTATCTTCTTCCCCTGGTTTTGTCCGTCCTTCAAGAGGAGCTACATCTACCCGTAAAATTGCTGTCTACTGCATAAAACTGATTCCCTTCAATTATTAATGATGGTTTGCTCGTCCTGCAAATCTTGATGTGATTGTCTATTGCAGGATTTGGCTCTGCATTGAACATTGAAACACTTGTAGCGGCTGCTGAAAGGAGAGAAACACCCATAGAGGTATGGTCTTCCCACTTAATGTTTTTTGGGCTTATGTGACTGCGGCATATTTATGAGGGTTACATGTTGCATGGTTTAAGGTACCATGGTTTGTCTTTTTGCTGACATGTATATAGGTTACATTCTGTGTGAAGTCCGTAGATAGTTCAAATCTTGAATTCGAGATATGTCATGTCTTCAAACAACTTTTATGATATCTAGGAATTAACAATGTTGAACATCAGACTACATAAGTAGTCAGATATCCAGTTCTACTGTGGGGTTCGTAGGCTGCCTTATCCATCTAGAAGATTCTATTTCTGATATTGGGTTTTGATAATTGATCAAACAATCTAAAACCATGTGATTACTGTTTTGCATTGTTTCCTCTCTTGCTAGTTTGGTTTGTTATAAAACAATCCTATTTCCACTCTTGGTTACAGGCGCCAGCATCAGAGGTACAGGACAAGATATCATTCATTATCAATAACATTTCAGTGGCAAACATTGAAGCTAAGGCAAAAGAGTTCACTGATGTCCTGAAGGAGCAATACTATCCCTGGTTTGCCCAATATATGGTTATGAAAAGGTCAGAAATTTGCTCCATGTTTGGTGTGTATTTGTTTCTGTATTCCTGAATTCAGATTTGTGTCTAAATTATTAGAAAATAAGTCTTCTATTGTGCATGAAACATCTACTGATTTATTTTGTTATAGAGCAAGCATTGAGCCCAATTTCCATGACTTGTACTTGAAGTTCCTTGATAAAGTTGGTTCAAAGGCTTTGAACAAGGAAATAGTTCAAGCAACCTATGAAAATTGCAAGGTTTGGATGATAAACTCCCTCCCTCCTTTCAATGCAGCTAAGTGCTTTTTTTTTTATATAGAAATTGAGTGAGAATTGCCTTTAATATGATGGTTATGTCCAATTGCAGGTTCTTTTAGGATCAGAACTCATAAAATCAAGTTCAGAAGAGCGCTCTTTGCTAAAGAATTTAGGTAGTTGGCTTGGGAAACTGACAATTGGAAGGAACCAAGTACTAAGGGCACGTGAGATAGATCCCAAATCTTTGATAATAGAGGTAATCTGTGTTGTTAAAAGCAGTATTAATTCTGTCGGTCTTGTTAGTGCATATCAATGAGGCAATCTCTGTTAATTTTTCAACTTCTACTTTGCAAGTTTTTACCACATTTTGGGCTGTTTTCATTTTGTTTGTGTTGATTCTTACAGGCATATGAGAAGGGGTTGATGATTGCTGTGATTCCGTTTACGTCCAAGGTAAGGTTATGATGGTGGTTGAAAGAGGTTCTTCAGCTAAATCTTCTGTGACTTTTTGATTACAATTATTTTTACAGATTTTGGAGCCATGCCAGAACAGTCAAGCATATCAACCTCCCAATCCATGGACTATGGGTATACTGGGACTTCTCGTGGAGATCTATTCAATGCCAAACTTGAAAATGAACCTCAAGTTTGACATAGAGGTACTGAGTTGTTTCAAAACCTCTTTGCATTCTATAATATACTAAAAAGTCTTTCTTCTCTAATTCTATGTGCAATTACCTTTGTGATATATCAGGTGCTCTTTAAGAACCTTGGTGTAGATTTGAAAGACATAACCCCAACTACGCTTCTCAAAGATCGAAAACGGGAGATTGAAGGGAATCCTGATTTTTCAAATAAAGATACTGGAGCAGTGCAATCACAGATGGTTGCTGAAGTTAAATCTGGAATAATATCTCCGTTGAATCATGTAGAGATACCCCTGGAGGTTGCCAGTCCGCCTAACTCTGCCAGCCACACGCATTTGTTATCTCAGGTTTTTGTTTTTTAGTCTCTTGGTTTTAGGTATGCAGTATATGTTATAAAGCTAATCTGCTTCCTACTTTCAGTATGCTGCTCCAGTTCATCTCCCTTCAGGTGCATTGATGGAGGAAGAAAAACTAAGTGCATTAGGCTTGTCTGATCAGCTCCCATCAGCTCAAGGATTATTTCAATCTACTCCATCCCAGTCACCTTTTTCTGTGAGAGAGATTCATCATCATCCTCATTTTTCATTGTTGATTTTACATAATGATATGCTTCTATGTTTACCCATTGTCTGATTTTGTACTTGTTGCAGCTTCCTGCAGCAATACCTAACATTGGAAGTCACATTATAGTCAACCAAAAAATAACATCTTGGGGATTTCACTTGCACTTTCAGAGGTTTGACACTGTTGCCTTCTCAGTCTTTTGTGTTTAACAATTCACCGGCCTTTACTTCTGATAGTAATCCCCAAATCTTGTTTGTATCAGAGTTATTCCTATTGCAATGGATAGAGCTATCAAGGAGATAGTGTCTGGTATTGTACAACGTAGCGTTTCTATAGCAACTCAGACAACCAAGGAGCTTGTTTTGAAGGTTTGCTGGCTGTACTAAAATCATATGGGTCTGCTTTGTTGGTTGATTTTACTATTTTTACTCGCAGTGCATCCCGTTTAGTTTGCTTGTTTCCCAATGTGCTCACTTGTTTCTGTTCACCATTTCAGTCATTCATTTTCCACCTTTGAGAAAGTTGATTAACAATTTCTAGGCGACACTTTCTAACACCTTAAATACAGGATTATGCTATGGAATCTGATGAGAGTCGAATATATCAAGCTGCACACTTGATGGTTGCTAGTTTGGCTGGAAGTTTAGCTCATGTTACATGCAAGGTTGTCTTTCATTGCCGATATTGCAGTATCTGTTCTCTTGTTTCGTTGTCTTGGCTGAAGTTTTTGTGGTTTTCCAGGAGCCACTACGCAGTTCGATATTAAGTCAATTAAGAAACTTGCTTCAAGGGACTATTGCAAGTGAGATCTTGGAACCTGCTGTTCAGCTGGCTACAAATGACAATCTTGACCTTGGTTGTGCAGTAATTGAACAGAATGCTACTGATAAGGTAGTGTCTAATTTTTATCTGCAAGTGGTACATCTTTTCCCATTCCAACAGGGTGAATAGATTTCCACTCTTGAGCATAATAAGGAAGCATTTATGGTTCAGAGAATTTTTGTAGGCAGTAGCCTCAATAATCTATCTAGCTCTTGGTTCCACCCTGTGGCATGCCATAATGTGCATATTTGTGATCTATATCTGCAACTAAATAGATTAAACTTTTCCTAATTCACAACCATTACTTGATAACATTGGGTCATATCAGCAAGTATAGTTATATGTCAAGTTATATGTGACAAGGACGCTGTTCTGCAACACTACATGTGATGGGATGAAAGCTAGCATGCACTTGATAATGTGGTATAAGGAATAGTGAGTCTGAAGATTAATATGGAAGCTATAGATAACCAATGAGAAGGCAAGACCTCAAATTGACTGAGTTCACTTGTGAACAAGCAGAAGCTAGTAACTGATCTGCACTGTTCGTGTTAGCTTTGGCATGGTGATGTACTATTCAGTAAAGACATGGCTAATGGTATCCATTGTTTCAATCTGATGGAAATTTTTGCAAAAGCTGTTGTTGAAATGTGATCTGTTGTCGTACTCATTTTACCTATTGATCTGGGATTCATTACATGGACTCTAAAGATCATTGCACATTGCCCCAGTGTTTACATGGATTTCCAACTGTTTTCCCTTGTACAGGCAATACATGTCATTGATGAGGAAATACGTCAGCAGCTTGCATTGCGAAGGAAACATAGAGATGGTGTTGGTCCAACATTTTTCGATGCTAATATTTATACACAAGGCTCCATGGGCATCATACCTGAGGCCCTCCGTCCAAAACCTGGTCATTTGTCTGTGACTCAACAGCGTGTTTATGAGGTATGTCTGTTGCATCTTTCTTGTGAGGATTAACTACTGAAAGGAAAGCTAACTTGGTTATGTGCTGTCTTGCCCTCTCTGTTATCATTATACTTTTCAGGACTTTGTTCGGCTGCCATGGCAAAACCAATCTAACCAGAGCTCGCAAGCTGTTCCTACTGGCTCTTCAACCTTCTCTGGTAGCACTAGTCTTGCTGGTTCATATGGCGTGACGTCGGCACAACTTAGCACGGGTTACTCATCTGCTCCAGTAAACATAGGATTTGATGTGTTGTCACGTACAATGGATGTTTCATCTGAGAAATTTGAGCCTAATTCAGCGGCCCTTCTAAGGTGATCTATCTTTTCTCGGAATTTGGTACTTTATTTGATGTAAATTTGATTTGATGGTTATTTTAATGCGTATTCAATGTTTCAGTACTTCCACCATTCAAATGGGAATGGCTGATGGTGTTCTCCCACAAAATACTGAAAATAATTCTGGCAGTGTAACGTTTTCTGCTGGTGCTACTGCTCATGAACTTCATCCAGTGGATGCATCCATGGATGCACTTAAGGTTGGAAAATGATATTTTTGTTTAGCATTATACTGCTAACATCTTGTTAATGGTGGTTGATGTGAATGACTGCATCTGTTAATAGGAGCTGGGAGTATCTTCACTACCTTCATCATCATCAGTTCCTCCTGAGCGCCTGAATAGTAACATATCAGAACCCTCATTGAGCACAAGGGATGCTTTGGACAAGTACCAGATCATTTCCCAAAAGGTCGATTTCGAGTCTTTGCATTTTCTATGTAGTGATTGCACTTTTTGTGTGTTCTCTTCCTCCCTATTCCATGGTCTCCACTCTGGAACATGAGTGTTGTAACTCAAAACTAATTTTGATTTAATTGTTTAAATTCTAGACAAACTCTGGCATCAATTTATTCTTTGTCTATTTTCCGAAGGATTAAGATTCAACATTAAGATCTTATTTCTCATGTGTTTTTTTTTATTTTAATTTTCTCCTTGTAATATTCTACTTGTGACCTTGTTTACTGTTTATGTATGGTTTCAGTTGGAGGCTTGTGTCACTAGTGATGGCAGGGAAGCAGAAATTCAGGTATTCTTTCTAGCACATTAATTGTGGGATATGTCTGGGCAAGATGTTCAACTATTTCTATTGATTGGTCTTCAGGGTTTGATTGCTGAGGTTCCTGAAATCATACTCAGATGTGTTAGCCGTGATGAAGCTGCTCTGGCTGTAGCACAAAAGGTCTATCTTTGTTGTCTTGGAGACTATTAAGTTTTCATTTTAGAATTGTTTTCCGATCAACTGTTGTTACTGCTACATATTTCCTATAATTTCCAATGATCATTTTAATGATTATTTTGGATCTTATTGGTTGCTAAATTGTTCTTGGATATAGGTTTTCAAGGGTTTATATGAGAATGCATCAAACAGTTTTCATGTTAATGCATGTCTTGATATTCTGGCTGCTATTCGAGATGTTTGCAAACTTGTGGTTAAAGAACTCACCAGCTGGGTATGTTTTTATCCTGTCTCTTTGAGCAGACTTTGCCTTCTTGTCCCATAAGAACTTACCGCAAAGATGCAATGTCTTTTACTTGTGTAAACGCTGCTTATAGTTTTTCAGTTAGCAGAGGTAGAATTTTACTGCAAATTATATCCTCCAGGTCATTTACTCAGACGAGGAGCGAAAATTCAATAAGGATGTTACGATTGGACTTATACGGAGTGAATTGCTCAATCTTGCTGAGTACAATGTTCATATGGCGAAACTTATTGATGGGGGAAGAAATAGTATGTTTTTAATGTGGAGATAATTGCAGTACTGATTTGCTATTCACGACAAATGACCAATTTGTGATGTGTGCAGAAGCTGCTACAGATTTTGCTATTTCCCTTATTCAAGCTTTGATTGTGGAAGAGCCTAAAGTTATTTCTGAACTTCACAATTTTGTTGATGCATTAGCCAAGGTTGTTGTGCTTGTCTACATTGTTTGTTAAGACTGCTCTGACATATTTTTTTCTCTTTTGAAGTCTCTTACAGTTTATTACTTACAGCTTGCAGCAAAACCAGGATCTCCTGAGTCAGTACAAAATCTTATTGAGATTGTTAAAAATCCTGTGGCTGGTTCAGTTTCTCTGGCTGGAAACTCTGTTGCAAAAGATGACAAGACAAAACAATCTAGAGAGAAAAAGGTTTGAATGATTTCTGTTACTGACCATAGGTTTGTTACTCTCTCTCTCTCTCTCGCTTCTGAAATCCTTTTATTTTTGATACAGGCTACTAGTCTGGGCACTGGTAGCAGGGAAGACACTAGCATTGTTGAATCTGTTGAGCCAGACCCTGCTGGTTTCTGTGAACAGGTTCCTTACCTTGATGCTTTCAGTTACCTTGTTCTTTATTTGATGATAATTTCATTGCTAGGTACTTCTAGTTTAGGAATATGTTTTCCTTTCTTTTTGGGGGAAGCTATGATGCAAAATACTGTGTTTTGAGCTTGATATATGCTTCTTTTTGGTGGTTAAATACTCTCTCTTTTCACATGCTTGGAGGAGGGAATGATAAATTCTAGCTTGCAACCATTTTGTTCTTGAATCTAGTTATACTGGCGCTCTACTCACTTTACTCTCACACATACATGCATTGTGATCCATACCTTTAAGTTATGGGCTGATTGAAATGTACCCACTTGTTCAGAGGAACAGTAATTTTAAAAAATTTTCTCTCTAATCCCTTTTTTATCATATTGTTTGTTTAAACTGTAACATTGGTGTTATACTATATAGGTCTCTATGCTATTTGCTGATTGGTGCCGCATATGTGAACTGCCTGGTGCAAATGATGCAGCTTTTACTCATTATATACTACAATTACATCAAAACGGACTGTTGAAGGGGGATGATATGACAGATCGCTTTTTCCGAATTCTTACGGTTTCTTTTTGACTTGAAATGTTTTTATGTCGAAGGATAATTTTGAAGCTACCAGTCTAATATTATCTTATAATTGCAGGAAGTTTCTGTCAAACATTGTCAATCTTCTGAGGTGATAAATTCCGGCGCATTGCCTTCCCCTCAACAAGTGCAGAATCTATCCTTCCTTGCAATTGATATTTATGCAAAGCTTGTATTTTCAGTCCTGAAGGCAAGATTTCTATGTAATTTTGTTTTGTACTCTAAACTAGGTTTCATCTTGTGACTAACACTAGTATTTAATGTTTTCAGATGGAGCAAGGATCGAGTAAAGTGTTTCTTTTCTCCAAGGTTAATCTTAAACCAAATTGTTTATATTTTTCGTTTCCGTATGGTTTCTTGGATATGATATCTGTGGTATGCAACAGATATTGGCTGTCACCGTGAAATTTTTGCATAAGGAGTCTGAGGAGAAGAAAGCATCTTTCAACCCAAGACCATACTTCAGATTGTTTATAAATTGGTTTCTCGACCTTGTTTCCTTGGATCCTATTAATGATGATGTAAACTTTCAGGTACGGTTTTTTGTTTTGTTTTGTTTATTTAGTCTTTTTGTTTCCGTTGACTAACATTGACTGTATTTGTCACAGATTTTGACAGCCTTGGCTGATGCATTCCATACTCTGCAGCCCCTTAAAGTTCCTGCATTCAGGTTTGTGCATTCAATTTGGCCAGCAGAGATGTGAAATACTACTGATGAGCTTATATATTGTACTCTATTATGAGATTCAGTCTAGTGGTCTGTTCTTGTTATGTGTGTTTGTAGTTGGAGATTGAAATATGCAGCTTTTCCTATATAATCATCATTATTTCTTTCCCCAAGTATGTGTGGCTGCTAATCGAAGGAAAAAGTGTATCATCCTCTAGATGATAATTGTGTTTTTCTATCGCTAAATTGTTTTATTCTAGAAATGGGGGTTCTCTACTTGCACTCCTACTGTCCTCCTTTCTTGGCTTAAGCATTTTCATCTTCTAACTTGATTATGATTATTCTTCAGCTTTGCATGGCTTGAGTTGGTAAGTCATAGGAGCTTCATGCCGAAATTGCTCACAGGAAATGCTCAGAAGGGTTGGCCTTATGTCCAGCGGTTATTGGTAGACTTGTTTCAATTCTTGGAGCCATTTTTAAGGACTGCTGAGATGCCGTCTACGGTATGTTGCTTCCTCTTAATAGTTGTTTTAATCCCAGTATATTTCTCTAATCTGTCTTTATGTGCAGATGCAATTTCTGTACAGAGGTACCCTGAGAGTGCTACTGGTGCTACTTCATGATTTTCCTGAGTTCCTTTGTGCCTATCATTTTACCTTCTGTGATATGATCCCTCCAACCTGCATACAAATGCGCAATATCATCCTGAGTGCGTTCCCCCTTAATATGAGGCTTCCTGATCCATCTACGCCAAACTTAAAGGTGCGCATTAGTTCTAGGATTATTTTAATATCTTTTACAAAAATTCCACTTAAGTTTGTCCTGTAGTGAGTAAGGGATTCATTAGGACTAAGTTTCATTTCATATTTGCAGATTGATTTACTTCCAGAGATCAGGGAACCGCCTCACGTTCTATCTGAGGTGGATGCTGCGCTTAGAGCAAAGCAGATGAAAACCGATGTAGACGAGTATCTCAAGGTACTTCAATTCACTTTCTGAAAAACTAATTTAGCTTCCTTCGTATCTGTTTTTATTTTCTAAAAGATGGGATCACCAAACCCAACATAACTGGGATAATAGCTTTTAGAGTTCAGTTGTACGATTCCTCTTCTGCTTTTTCTCTTGTTTGAACTTGTTTTTGAAAAAGTTCTGGTCATATCTAAACATAAACATAATATTACTTTCTTAATGGGGGTTTGCTTGTATTTGGAGTGCAAAACTATGTCATTTTAACTTTCAATTTTTACAGACGAGGCAACAGGGTTCAGCATTTCTCTCTGAACTGAAGCAGAGATTACTGCTCTTGCCAAGTGAAGCTTCGTCTGCAGGAACACGTTACAATGTACCACTGATCAATTCCCTAGTGCTTTACACTGGAATGCAGGTATAATCTGGTTTATTGTTTTTCTTTTTGTCAAGGTCAGATTAGACACTATTTTTGTCTGGAAACTGCTTTATTTAGAGTTTTACTTATTTAATTCTGTGGAGCTTTAGATTTTGATTTTTCAAAATGAAATTCCTCGGAAGCGAGAACAGGAATTGGTGATCTATTTAAATGTTTTTTTTAAATACCTCAATGAACTAAAATATGATTTTCCAATTACTACAGGCCATCCAACAGATGCAAGCCAGAATACCTCATTCACAGTCAACTGCGAACTTAAATGTATTGCTAGTAGATGCTGCACTGGATATTTACAAGACTCTTGCCTTAGATCTGGACACTGAAGGCCGATACCTTTTCTTAAATGCTATTGCCAATCAACTACGATATCCTAACAACCATACACATTACTTCTCCTTTATACTGCTTTACTTGTTTGCAGAATTTAACCAGGTAAGAAAGTTCTTGTACTTATCATTTCTGGAAATCCCTCGTTTTTCTACAATTTGCTTTAGTTTATGCAATGCAACCACAATTCTGTGATAGGTTTAGTTACTGGTGCAACATCAAACTGTTACTCCTAATTCATAACTACGTGTTCTTGTCAGCAGGAGATCATCCAGGAGCAGATTACAAGAGTATTATTGGAGCGACTAATTGTTAATCGACCCCATCCATGGGGCCTTCTGATAAGTTTTATTGAGCTCATTAAGGTGATTATCTTTCCAGATGTGTCATTTAATGATCTTTGCTTTCTTTCACGCGGTATCACCTTATCTAATAAATGCCACTCTTTTTTCTTGTGCATTTTCTTTTTATGTCTCTGCTGAAATCCTATTTTTCCCCCCCTTCCGTACAGAATCCGAGATACAATTTTTGGAATCGATCCTTCATAAGATGTGCACCTGAGATTGAAAAACTATTTGAATCGGTTGCTAGGTCATGTGGTGGCTTAAAACCCATGGACGAAAGTATGGTCTCAGGATGGGTTTCCGATGGTGCACATTGAAATTATTCTGCGTGTACCTGTACATACACCGACTAGCAAGAACTTGTCTTTAGTCCTCTGACAAGTTGTGATTAGATTAAATTAATTTCCTTGTTTTAGAATACTCATATTCGTGATCTCATGATTAGTTATAATTATGTAAGAATGTTCCTGATTATTTTCTCAAGTCTTCACGATGTAAATATTGCATTGTGTGTTAATATTTAACCAAATTATTGTTCATTCCTTAATGTGTATTTATTGTACTTGCCGTTGATAATTCGTCTATTTGATGAAAAGCTTCCAGCCTCATCGGTCTGAGTGCTGTCCAAACTTTTGACCAGACCTGAAATTTGGACTGAATTGTTTTGAATCAACTTAAAATTTGTTCAAATGTGTAATATCACCTCATATGGTACCGCTTAGAACCTTTTATGTCTTCCACTTGGACTTTAATTTTTTTTAAAATATAAATTTGCAACCATTATTTTAAGTATATAGTGAACAAGCTTGCAAACATATATTACAAAGTTATAAACTAAATTTAAACTAATTAATTTAAATTATTTTGTAAAAGTTCAAACTTAAATATAGAGTCATTAGTCAAGATAGGAAAATGTTAATCACAAATTTGGGGAAGTACAATTGATCATTGGAAACAAAATACTATTAATGCTTATTTAGCAAAAGATTTTAGACATTCTTCTGAAAAAGTGATTAGATATTTAGTGCTTGGATGTGTTGGGTCCTGATTTCCTCCTTAGCATGTTTACTTGTTTTTGAGGTTTAATTTGCCTAAATTCCTTTTAGTAATTAATTTGAGGTTTTTAGTGCTTAGTTAATGGTTATTAAATGAGGGAATTTAATTTAAATTAGAGTGGAGTATGTTGTTAGAATTTAAAGGAATAAGATGGTGTAAGGGCAATTTAGGTAGATCACTAATGGTGTTAAGGTTTAAAGCTTTCAAGGAAGGGTATTTTAGTCTTTTAAAAATTATTAAAGCAAAAAGGAAGAAGCAAAATGGAGTGGGGTCGTTTATGTGAGGAGAAGAGGCCAAAAGATTGCATGTATAAGGAGACAAGTTGAAACTACGTAGTTTTGAGGTGGAGCTTAGACTTTTAAATTAAAAGACATTTGCTAAGGCTTTAGAAGGAGACCTATGAAACTACCAAGGAGAAAAGAATAGAGGGAGATTTCGGCTAAGAGGAAAGAAGAAGAAGAAGAAGAAGAAGAAGAAGAGAGAAGAAGAAAGGTTAGGGCTTTGGTTTATCTTGCTTTAGAAAAGAGAAGTAAAAGGAAGAAGAAGGGTTTAAGCTTCCATTAGAAGCAAAAGGGGATTTTCGTGGGTTTCATCTCTAAGGTAAGAAAATGTGAAATCTTTTGGAATTATAGATGGGTTTTGGTTAGAATGGCTTAGGAAAGGTATGGGTAAGGTTAGATAGGTTCAATTTCATGCTTTCATCTCCTAGGAATGGCCAATTTTGACATCTCTTATTCATATGGGATTATTGTGCTTGATGAAGGTGAAGTGAGGCAATTGGAGTTAAAGGAAAGCCCAATTGTTCAAGCTCATAGCTAAAGGAACTAAGGTGGGTGACTTTTTGATAGTTGAGTTAATAAGCTACTAAATTGCTTTGAAGTAAATGTCACTTAATGCTTTTCCCATGACTTTTCATTGTGAATGAATTTCTTTTATGATGGTTTAAACTTGTATAAGATGTTTTTGTACGTCAATGCCTTATGAAAATGTTTGAAAAATTGTTTGTCAAGTGAAAAAGATTCAAATATATGATTTTGGAAAAATGCCATTGTGGGCGATTATGTGTGAATTATGTGATATACATGCTTTGTTTGGGTTTGTGGTGCTCCTTTAAGAGTCAGGTGCACCTGTCTAACTATAGGCTTCTCCAGCCTGCCCGCTAGTGGTATTGGAGCTCCTCACAGACTCCCATAAGTTCACGGCTACACATGACCGCTTGCGGGAATGTATAGTACGCTCCGTTTCGGATCCACCCGAACCACTTTCTCTGTGCTTATGTGATATTTGATGTGTAATTGGTCTGATGTAATGAGCTTTACAAGAAGTTTTGATAAATTGAAAATGTTTTGATCAATGGAAATTGGCTTTGATAAATTTGAAAGGTTTTTATCAATGTGAAAGTTGCTTTAAAAATGATTGAATAAAGAATGCTTTTGCTTATTTTCCTAATTATTAAGCTGTTACCCACTGAGCCTGTTGGACCCGAATGGATGACCCACCCCAGATCCAGGTACCGATGGATTACCCACCGCGTACCCCATTAATCAGTATTGTCCGCTTTGGTCTTCCCTGGGAATCGATCCCCTGACCTCACGGTTTTGTTGCACCTAGTGCACGCCTCCACTACCATTGAGCCACCTTTATTTATAACACATTCATCAGGTAAAATTTGTATCTCTCAAACATATTTACACATAATATAACATTGATGTATATACTCCTTATATTAGCAATTAATGTCTTCTCAAATTCAGGAATCCACTCACATAATTGGATACTTTACATCAAACAAAGTACATTCATTCTCAATAGTATATTCTACCTCTTGTGCTTGAGTTTCCACTAGGGATATGACTCTAATATTTACTTTTGAATCATTACATATTCATTTCTAATTTGTTTTTTCATTGATCATACTTAATATAAACTATCTGATTTGCTTAACCTAATTCAATGAAACTCTTCTTCGAAAGAAGATTTCTTGCTACTATCTTCTATACTATTCATGCAATTTTTATCAATCAACTGTTATCATCATCACATTATTAGCCATGCTTAATTCCTCAAGAAGACCAATTTCTATCATTCTTACAAGGTCATAACATTCTAATTACCAAAATTCAATGAAGTAGTAAACATAATTATAGTCACATATGCTTAGGTGTGTGTCATCAAAGTCATCCCATTTTGTTAAAAGATTTATCTTCAACAATTTACCAATTTATATCTTACACAAATGATACTTTGATCTCGATTGATCCTGGACAATATTTCTCTCTTTATTTGTCCTCATTTCTATTTCATTTTCCTATTGTCATTTTTTCATCTTACATATGTATATCCTCAATCAATTCAAAATTATTGATGCATAATCATTTTGGAATTTTGATCTCAATTCCATTAATATCTTCTTACGACGGATCATAACTCTTGTCGCATTAATCGAACAACCACTTCAGTTCCAATTTCCTCTTCTTAAGATCCTAACAAGGTTATGTTTTCATTCCATTCTGTTTGTACACTCTAATCTCATCATTTATACTTATATCCTTATATTCCTCAAACAATCTAGGGCAGTACATTTACATCTATATCACATTCGGGGATATATCGCCACAGTGCAATATTGATGTCATATTCAATAATGTGTGTGACTTAGACACATGCGACTCAAGCTAGGGATCAGTTGCTACTGCCTGCTATGACATAATATGTAACTTGACACCTATTTCGAAAAATGCCTATGTAAAATGCTAATTTTGGCACTCTAATACCATACATGTTGGACCCTGTTTTCGGAGTCTAACTTCGAAGTCATAAAACATTAGCCTATTACCTGGTAAGGTTATTTCAAAGAAATCTCCTAATCGATCATCGATTCATTTTCATGCTTTGATACCATAAATGTCGGATCCCTAGGTCCCGACGGGTGGGTTCGTTGCGGCAAACTTTATGTTTTTTTCGTGGCAAACAAACAAGAACTTCTGCAGAGACCCTTTGGGAAAAGTTCACCGTGACAAACATTTGACTTCGCGCGGTGAAGGTCAAGAATTTCCCCCACTCCTCTCGGATAAACGAAGATGCACAATTTATCATAATAATACCTTTCGAGAAGGGTTCGTTGCGGTTAACTATGGCTTCGCCATGATGAAACCCCAAGAACCACACCTCAGACCCTAACATTAAACAATGCAAAATCTCAAAATACAAAAGTTACATGAACTAATAATCCTTAAAATGCAACTAAAGCCTTATTTTTACAAATTCCAGTTTAAAATACAAAACATGCAGAATTTGGAGCGATGCCTTGACTCTTGATCACTCGATCTCATTCTCTTCACTTGAAGATGGGACAAAATGGGGGTGAGCTTAAGGCTTATGGGTAGCAAGTTTATAATAGAGAAACAAGCAAAACCTTGAAAATATTCATTTTTCATAGAAAATTCATATTGAATTTATAAAGCACATGTTTGTCAAATTCTCGTCATGTAATCCAATTAGCAAACAACATAGTTTATGCATTCATCAACTTGTTCACAAAAATAGTAAACACATAAGCACATTAGAATTGTTTAGGTAGGTCCATAAACAAAATGTACTACACATTTTCAAATAATGGTCCTGTGTAGCCGTGAATAGAACGTACCATCGCAATCCCACATAATGGTCTTGCGTAGCCGTAAATTTATAAAAGTCAATGAAGGAGCTTTATGCCACTAACAGGCAGGCAGGACAAGCCTTTAGTCAAAGTGCGCTTGACTTAACTTAGGGAACTATCACAAACCCATATAATCATGCATTTCACAACTTGTAAACATGTTGCCCAAAATGGTACTTTTTTCAAAACTTGATTTCATAACATAAACATCCTACCAATAAGGCACATTTCAGAAACAATATAAAATAATTAATAATTGAAAATTTTGAATTATTTTCATTATTTTACAATAAATTATTATATTATTATATATAGATAATTATTATATATAGATAATTATTATATATAAAAATAATTAGAATATAATAAAGATATATA
>JAOSBK010000009.1:28022684-28033468 GCA_027568895.1 Erythroxylum shatona | reverse complement strand
GGGGGGGGGGGGGGGGGGGGGGGGGGGGGGGGGGGTGGGGCGCAATCAATGAGTGAAAATATGGATGGAGGCATTTTATTTGTGAATCTAGATTGTGTTTGCATGGAGTGGGGGATAATGGAGAGTGAGTGAATCCAGGCATTTTGTTTTGATAAAATGTTGAACCTCCTTTTGCTCTTTCCCCTCAAGCTTTGTTCTTTCTTTTCAAAACCAACGCTAGACCCTCTTTGCTTTTTGCAAAACGCTGAGCTCTCATTTTTTTCGTCTTTTCTCTAAAACAATTCCTAACATCCAAATAATATAAAAATAGTAATTTAGCAAATATTTACCCCAAAGTACCATATAATTGACCTGAATTAATGCATCAAATAATAGACTATCAGTATCTCTATCAAGTTTATGATGCAATGCCTATATGTTATTATGTACACATAAAGAATACAAGGGAAATCACTTGGTTATTGTTCGTGATCATGGGAAAATATATGAGGCACAATGGAAATGAAACCACCAATTTAAATCTTTCTTGTGCTCTCAATTTCTGACTAACCATATCATAGTTGCCTCCATGGGATTAAACAATTTGTTTATGAATATACTAGAGATTTATCTACTTGTTAATAATCCATGAAATGAAGTTCCGCATAAAATTATGATAGAATACTTCTATCATAACTAATTTGATCATCAGTATTCAATTATGTAGTGTACATCATTTGGAGAAAGGAACAAGAGATTGTGTAACAAGGCTACCACAAATAAGTATATCCTAATTCACAAGCTTCATTGTTAGATAAGGAAAACCCTAGAAACCTATCATATTGAAGAACAATTGAGCTCATTCTTATGAATACAATAAAATCTTTAATTCCCCAGTTATTTACCAAAAGTTATATGTAAGAGCATTGTATTTCTTTTTGCTTGACCCAGCTTCATAAGCATACAGAATTCCTTTTATAGCTATAATGAACTCTTTTACCTTTTAAAAAAATCACTATTATTAAGGGGATGGGCTAGAGTGATATGCTCTAACCTATCAATAAATCCTTTACTTGAACCAAACCTTTCAATCTTGTTTATTTCTTTGTCTAGCTCCTGACCTTTGTTATTCATTCACCTTCTCATCTTCTTTTGTCATTTTCTACTATTATTGAAATTGGCTTCTCTATCCTCTGCTTCTAGATATATTGCTTCCTTTCCTTTTCTAAGCCCTAACCTTAACAAAGCCATACCTTTCTAACTTTGCCAAGCTCTGGTTCAAGTAAGGCAATGACTCTAATAAAGGAAAGCCAAGCTAATAACAAGCCTGGAATAAGTTGGTGACAAACCTTTAACAAACATTTATATATTCCTTTCTCCAATGAATATGTTATAGTCCTTCCTCTCAAGGAGATTCTAGAGATATGAAGTGAAAAAATGAAGACTTTTGTATCCCCTTAACTTAGATTATGATCAAATATTTTCTCATTAAGAGACTTTGTAAGCGATGAACAGATAAGGATAGTCAATGGGTAAAGTGGGTACATCAGTCTTTTTTAAAAGGAACAAGTATATGGTCTACTAAGATTAATTCTTATACTTTATGGTCCTTAAAACAAGTATTGCTTATTCAAGATAAGGTATAAACTTCTATAAAATACAAGATAAGAGATGGGAGAAGGATGTCATTTTGTTTTAATCATTGGTATAACAACAAACTAGTTTACAAATTGAGCCAATTCTAATCTCATAAAACAATTATCTTGTTAGACACCAAGAAACATGCCCTACTAAGGGATAATACATGGTTTTGGCTTGCACACACCTCTAGAGGCTCTAGAGAAATCCTGAAGAGTTTCCAAATTACTTACCTAAATCATCCAGAAAAGGTATAGTCTAATGGTTACCAAATATGAAACTAAAATTACAATTTCTTTTTGAAAGAAATTAGTATTAGGTCCATAAAACAAATACAGTAAACCAATTTGTTATGGGACCTAAACCTTATTCTTTCTAAAACATTTTATATATAGCTTGCAGTTAAAAAGAAGCTTAGTAATAAAGATTTCTTCAAATTTCACATAAAAATAGAAATTACGAGTTATATATGCTCAACCATGAGGATCTAGACAAAGTTCTCTTTAAATGAAACTTCTCTTCATCTTTATAAAATTTAGTTATAAATATTTTTATAATGCAATGTAACTACCACAAATGATCTAATGTAATTAACTAGTCTTTTAAGTTACTCTTTTAAACTAGGTTTTTTAGGAATTATTTCAAAGTATTTTTAGCATCAATTTATTAAATTTAGTATGAAAGGAACATGAGATTATTTTAAAATGAGTAAATCAATGTGGATACCTTTGCCTCAAGATTAATGCATAAGATCCAAGTTGTAGTAATTGCCAAAAACCTTACAAGTAGAATGAGAATTGAAATGATCCTTAAGTGGAGACTTTAGATTATTACAATTCTTATTATGGGTTGTTTTTAAAGGAATTCAGTTCTACTCTTATTTGTTTACTGATCCATATAAACTTATTGCTCATTAAGCATTACAATAACATTCTTAATTAGAATAAAGAGAAGACGAGGAGTTTTAAAAAAAGATTGTTACCGCTTTTTGTGTGTAGAGAGAAAGGCTCCAACTTTTGACTAGGACTTTTACAAAACTACCCTTAGTTCTTTCCTTTTTTGGCAAGTTACCTTCTAAAATAGGACGAGGGTCTTAACTCCAAGGATAGCTGGAACATAAGTCTACAACCACCTTCAACTGAAGGGCTTGAGCAGTTAAGGGAAAAGGGAAAAAATCTTGACTTGGAGGATTTTCCTAAGCTAGTTCACGACTCTCAAGCAGTGAAAACTAGTGATATTTCAATTCCAAAGACTATTCATGCTAAACCCTCTACTAATGTTCATTTCAAAGGTACTGATTGAGGTAGAGTTGTGTGTAAGTTGTAATTATTAACCCTCAATAATCTACAAGCACACGGTTTGTTAGCATAGTATCAAAGGTGTTGATCTCACGAGGAGGAAACTAATCTATTCCTAAAATCTAAGGCCAGAAAGAAATAACAAAAAATTCAAGATGCAACGAAACTAATACGAGTATTTAATTCAATCAATCAAATTAAGAATCAAACAAAAAATACTAATTATTAAAAAAAAATTAGCACATCAAAGAATCTATCGAAAGAAATTACTAATTCAGAGAAAGTAAATTTTACCTATCCTTAATGCTAACCTAATAGATTATGAATTATTGGATTGTTAATGCTAGACTATCTTGGGGATGATTACTCTCTCTCAAGTTATAACCATTAACCCTAAATCATAAACCCTAATTAGATTATGAAGGTTACAATCTCTCAATTCACAATCTATTCAAGACCCTAATTGGTTTTGAAGCTCTCTAATAAACTATCGAAACCATATGGAGGGCCTCTCTTCACATAATTTCTCGATCTGATTTAATTCTTGTTTCTATTAAATCACCTAACTCTCATTAGTCCAATTTAGTAGTTTTTCATTCAATTTACCCTCTCAGGTTATTATCTTTTTTTTTGGTAATTGAGAAATACTTTATACAAAATAATAGTTATGCACAAACTTGAGTTTCTTATACAAGAATCTCATACTACCAAAAAGAGAGCCTATGTAACCTATTGCATTCTTACAACTTTCCTCCATGTTTCACAACACAACCAAAAATAATTTACAATCATTATACCAAAACCTAATGGTACTATTGAATTGGAGAGAAGATTCAATTGCAAAAGCAAACAAAAGGTAGCACATCTATTCAATAATGAGCACAGAAGAAAAGATCTTACGAATTCCTAGTGTACTGCCAACTTGCCATCTGTTTCGTATCTGCTTTTAGAGGAGCTTAAAGAATTCTTTCCTTCCATCCCTAGGTAAAATTCTTGATCTGCTGCTAGGATTTGTTTTTGACTAATTAACTTATGCAATCGTAGGATCTAACCACAATAATATCCAATAAACAAATAAACAATCAAATTCTTATTAATTCAAGAATAAAATTCTGAATGTGAGTTTAGAACAACCTCAACATTCTAGATCCCATCATCAACTGTTCAATCCAATTCTATACAATAATAAAAATAAAAAGAATAGGAAATACAATCTAAAATGGATGACAAGAGGTAGAGATGTCGAGAAACCTTCTGATCTAGGAAGTACTTTGAGTCAACTTCTTCTTTTCTTCTCTCTTCCTCCTTCTCTTCCTCTATCTCTTGATGATCTCTCTCTAAGGTTTCTTAAGGTTACTAATGCCAAAAAGCTCATTTCTTTCCTCTTTATATTCTTTTTATACTTTTTAATGTTTTGGTTAATCCTAGGGTTTTTCCGAGGTCTGAAAGGACTAAAAAATCCCTCAAAATGTGAAATTCGTGAGCATCTATGCATCTACCCAACATAGGCCACAATTGTGGCTCACACCTGAACCTTCTATCACAATCGTGGCATGCAAGCCATAATCGTAGGCCATTCCTTGAGCTTCTGTCATGATCATAGGTCGTTGTTTTGGCCCGAATGCCTCTGATGCCCCTCCGTTCTCTAATGTTCACCTTAAACACTAGCAAACACATTAAGGTACCTCAAAAACATAATATTTAAGCTCAAAAGCTTGTACCAATACTTAAAATACTTAAAACATAAATAATTAACAAAACTAACATAATTATAACCTAAAAACATACTAAATGATTGAATTAACAACTAAACACATATCAAACTATGCCCTAAAACACGATGCAATTTACACTTATTAGGTATATGGAAGGATATAATAGCTATTTAACAAATTGAGTGCAAACTCAAACACTATAAGGGAGCTATGAATGATGGAGTTCTAACCCAACTTGTAGATTTGTTTAAAATAGATGCATTTATTTATTCTTTTACATTAGTTGGTTTGTTATGGAGTATAATATCAGCCTTTCCACTGGTGCAAGCATAGGTAAATCTTGGAATAAAGTCATCAGCATATTATGGGACAACTACGTTACTCCATAAATGGATGCTAAAGGTTGAACTTGATATAGGCAACATTGAAAGCATTCTAATTTAGGTGAATTTTCATAATGTAATTAGGAGAAGATAGGGAACTTTTAAGAATGAAGATAGCTATTTCCAATCTATGGAAACCTAAAAATTTTAACAAGATATGGAATCCAAAAGGAAAAAGCTTCAACATAAGTAATGATACTGAGCTATAACACCCTTGTACTAGCACATTAAGCAATGATTTGAATATACACCATGTGATAAATTAAGTATAAATATAAGACAATGAAGTGGATAATCCTAAAATGAAAATCAAATGATACTACAAACAATATCATTGAGCATAGAGATAAAGAGATTGGTACTTCTATTTTCTTTAGTGATGAAGATACTTAAGAACTTATAAACTAAAAAGAAGAGGAACTAAAACCTTCAACTAGTGGTAATCTCTTATCTGATATCATGGCAGTTCTAATATAAAATGTAAAAGAGTTAAATGACCTTTTTAAAAAGTTTAACCTAGAGAAGAAGCCACTAATTGTTGGACTGATTAAATCCAAAATAAGGGTGCCTCAATAACAAAGGTGTTTTAGGTTTCTAGGCACCATATAAAAATTACTCAAGTTATAATCACCATTACAACGACAGGATTATTTGTGCATATAATTTAAACAATGGAATTATAAACACAAAAGGCATACATTTGAACTATCAAATCCAATGTACTAATGCCCATTTTGATATATCAATAATATATGCTTATGATTTTATGTTCCAAAGAGCTTGACTATAGGAGGACATCAAAACCATCAATGCAGGTATAGTCAGGCCTTGGATATTGACAAGGGCTTTTAATTACATACTCTCTCCTCTAAAAGTTAGGATGCATATTTAATCATAAAGAATATTGCAAAAAACTTACTAAACTTATACAATATGTAGGCTTTATGGCTTTGAGGTATGTAGGCTATCTATTCACCTAGAAAAATAAGAAATAAGGGGACCTATTCGTTACAAAAAAGTTGGATAAATCAATGGTTAATCAACAGTGGCTCACTAAATTTTTGACTTCATTTGGTCCTTTTAGAGATAATATATACTCTTATTATTTATGAATTTAAGTCTTCAATATTTGTTAACAAAATCCAACTATAAGTCTCTTGAGATTTTTTAATGGTTTTAAAAGAAAGGGTTTTTGTGATATGGTTTTCAAAAATTAGGAACAAAAATTTGAAGGCTACAAAGTTTATAAGCTCATAAGGAAAATTCAAAATGTCAAATCTATGATTAAGGTCTTTGCAAAAAAGAACATTATGAGCCTACCAATGTCAAGCATAATCTGTGGACTACACAGGAAACTTACTACAAGTACCGCCTCAATAGTACTTTAAGATCTTTATAGACATAGAGATTGAGGCATTATAATGATGCTCTCTTACTACACAACTCAATTATCAATCAAAGTCTAGAGTAAATGGGTTGAGAGAAGGAGACACTACATAAAATTTTTCATTCCTCAATTATATCAAGAAGAAATAGAAACAAAATCTCAATGCTTCAAGTTATGAATGAGGTTGAACACAGAAACCAAGATAAGATAAAAGTTATTACACTAGAACACTTCAATAAGCTGATGGAATCAAAATTCAATGAAATATTTAGAGGAAGTGGCATCATATGGGTTATAAAGGATAGAAATAGCCAAAAAATGAGGAACTCTATTATTACACCTTTCACTTAGAAGGAGATAAGAGAAGTGGTTTGCATGTTACACTACTCAAAAGCACTTAGTCCAGATGGTTATAGTGTACATTTCTTCTAGGAGACATTAGATATTAATGGTAGATTTCTAACTGAAGCAATACAAGAGTTCTTCACTTCTTTTAAAATGCTTAAAGAGACAGACAACACCTATATATAATTAATCCCTGAAAAGTAGAATCCTTCCTCCATGCTAGGTTGCAGACCTATTTCATTTTGTAACACAATCTATAAGGTGATCTCCAAACTTATTTTGAGTAGACTGAAGTATGCATTAAAGACCTTTATTAATCAAATTCAAGGTGCTTTCATTTTGGGAAGACTAATTGGAGGTAATATAATTTTTTTTTCAGAATTTGATGAACGACTATTCATTTAAAGATCTATAGAAAGTTTTTTAGAAAGATAATTCATTAATATAAAGGTTATATACAATTATTGGTTGTTAGATTAAAAGATAAAAATATATCTAATGATTTGGTATACTACAAACTTTTTTTAGGATCAAAATTTGTATTCTCAAGAGTAGTTTTTTAAGGCCTTTGACACCATTAGGTGGGATTTCATTGAAAATTGACTCTAAACTTTTGGTTTCCATCATAGTTTATGTAATGCATTAAAGAATACATAATTATAACAACATTCAACATTCTTATCAATGGGGCTCCCATTAGAAATTTCAAAAATACCAAAGGAATAAGTAAAAAAGGATCATCTTTTCCCTTACTTATTCACTTTGGTAATTGAAGAATTACCTAGATTTTTAAGTACTTTTACTTCTAATAATGGTGGATTCAACTTCCACAGTAAATGTAGAAAGCTTAAGATTAGTCACTTGGCATTTATTTATGACTTGATGTTATGTGGAGTATACATTTACTCCATATAAATAATTATGGGAATTTTGAAGATGTTTTCTAAATTCCTAGTCTGGAAGTTAATGTTAACAAAAGCAGCATGCAAGTTTCTTTAGATGTGTAAAATCAGGATAAGCTTAGCAGAATATATGGGATCGAATATCCAAAACCCTACCTTCAAATATTTTGGTATTCCTTTTAGCACATCTAAACAAAAATATGTTTGTTGCATTCCTCCAATTTAGTCTTTTAAATCAAGATTAATTCTTACCAAAACGAATTTTTGTCATTTACTACTTAACTAACTATCAGTAATTTTGTAATGAGGAGCTTAGATATACAATGGTGCTCATTTAGTCTTACAAAAGAGATTCAGAAAAGATATTGAAAAATGTATTAAGGGAGTCTTATGTTCAGGAGAAGAAGAGAAATCTCAAAGAGTTAAAGTCAAATAGGAAGAAGTTTCCATTTTAAGGAAAGAGGGAGGTCTTGGATTGTTCTCATAACTCCTATGTAGAAAGTGTTACTCTCTAAGAGATTATGGAAATTAATCATAGATAAAGAAACACTTTTGCGTAAATGGAATAATAAGTTCCACTTAAAGGAATTGAATAGATGGCAGTTAGAAATGAGTAGACAGCAATCATGGAGTTTTGCACAATTGCTCAAGTTGAGGGAACACAATTACTCATGGATTAAACATAGCTTAGGAGATAGGGAAAAGTCCTAGTTCTAATTTTATAACTAGAATGATCATTGTACTCTAATCAAGAGGAATGTGCTGACAAATCTAATCTTGAGAATTTCTTTAAATGCCAAAGTTTTCTCAGTTATATAAGTTGGTGTCTGTTGTTGTAATTTTGGAGGCTTCACTTGCCTAATAAACTACCTACCTTAACTTATTCATTTACACAAGGAGGATGGCTACCAAATAACACTAGATTATACACCAATGCATTATGCTACAAAATATACAAACCTTGCTATTAGGAAGCATCATGGTATGAACTAATCTAAAGGCAAACTATTAACCCAGAAGCATCTATGATCAGTTGACTAGTGATCAAGAATAGAATTAGACCAAAGTATATATGGTTTTGGAACTATGATCCTATATGTCTTCTATATAAGGGGGAGATAGAGGACAGAAATAAACTATTTTCCTTGTAGGTACTTAAAAGCTATCTAGAATAGGGTGTTACTCATTATGATGGTGTATTGTCTTTATATGAGTGGAGCAAGCTCATATTTTTGGGAACTAACAAAGCTAAAAACCTCGAACAAGATAGAATTGTATTAAAAAATTCCTTTATCTCTATGATTATTCAATGTGGAGAGAAAGAAACAATTGTCTATATAAGGGGATAGCTACTAAAAAAACACATTTTGGTAGAAAACTCTTAATTAGATTAGAGAACCCTTGCTAGTTAAAAATTTACACACCAATATCATTGAAGGCGTAAAAAAACAAATGGCATCTAAGTTTTAGTTTCTTCGCTTGCTATAATTAACAAATTTTTTTGGATCATATAATGTCCTTTACATTGTAATTGTGTATTAGTTTAGCTAGTGTTAATAAAATTCTATATTCATCTTAAAAAAAGATATCACTCTTAACAAACTTCAAAAAGAATAACTTTTACATGCAAAATTATTTTAATAAAATTAAGTTGTATTAGAACTGAAAGATGAAACAAAAGCTTAAAAGTGAAAATTCAAAAATATTAAATCTTATGGTTATAAGAAACAAAATATTCAAAGAAATCTTAGGCTAAATAAAAAATTAAATATTTAAATTTATCTAACAGATTATTTTGATTGACTTTAAAAGTAATATTAATATTTATAATACTTGTGATATATTCAAAATCAAGCAACATTAATAAAAAAATATTAAACATAAAAAACAAGCTTTTTAAAACATTGAAATAGATCTTATAATACATAACATTTTAATAATCTAAAAAAATATTTATTTCATAGTTTTTAGATCATCGACTTTTCGAGCTTAAAAATGTTATGGCTATGCACCCAATTTTACGATTCTTTTTTCAATAAAAATTTAAACAATTTTTACTTATAACTTTTAGACATATGAAACGGTTTAATAAAGTTTAATACTCATACCAATATTTTTCCTTTCCATAATGCAAAGTTTTAAATTTTGAAGGCTAAATAAATTAAAGCTCATTGTCTATTTAGACAAAATAATGATAAATTTTTTAACTCAAATATAACCTAAAGATTAATCGTCTAATTATTTTATTGATATTAAAATCAAGTTCTTTGTTTATTGTCTAGATCTTTTTTTATGTTTTGATGCTTATGTTGCATTTCAATCTTTTTCATTATTGCTCAATTAAGGAAGACATAACCCAATTTTTATAATATTAAAATTTTTACTATTGACGTTTTTGCTAATTTGCAAATAAAGTGAAAGTCAAGACATAGATTAATAAAAATATAAATATTATAAAAATTGAAGACTTAGGATATATAATTCTAAATCAGTGTAGATGAAATTTTGTATAGATATTTAATTTTTTAAATTCAAGATATAGTTTTTGAAGAGTTAGAGTAGTTAATTTGTTGGGCCCCAAAATTTTTATTATTTATTAAGCATGATTTGAATAAATGTTGTGATCTTGTTAGATAAACCATTTTATTTGGAGTTTAATTATTACGCCAAAGCTAGGATTAAATTATTGTATGATTAAGGTATTAAATTATGGCCTAAGGTAAGTAGTTGGATTAAATGAAAGAAGGGGTATAATTGGAAGATCATTTAGGGTTAAAGGACATAAGGCTTATGTAGGAGGGCAAAAAGGGACATTTGATGACTATTATAGTGTAGAATTAGAAGAAGAAAATTGTTGGCTTGTTTGAGAAGAGAGAAGCATCTTGGGTGTGGGAAGAAAAGAAGAAGAGGAGAAAAATCAAGCTAGGTTTTAGAGATCTTGAAGAGTTGAAGCTAAACAAGTAACTATAAGCCTTCTTCTTTTCTTTATTTCTTGGATTAACCATATTTAGTGATAGTTAGAAGTGAAAATGAAGTTGAATGTGTGTAGGGTGTAGCGCCCCCTTACCGCAGGGTACACACCGGGACGCCCGTAGGTCATTCCGATACATATCCTACGATAAGGGTGAGCTACGAAC
>JAOSBK010000009.1:27987746-27998681 GCA_027568895.1 Erythroxylum shatona | reverse complement strand
ATAGAATGTTATTCTTGTGTATAAATAGGTCTCCTTGTATTCAATATTAGATGTAATAATACATACAATTTCTCTCAACTTTCACAATTCTCTCGATATGGTATCAGAGCACTACATTTCTTTTCTAGGCGTTTATTCTTCCTTCCTGCGAAGAATTTTTTTTGGGTTTGCTCTATTTCTTTTGAGTTCTGTATTTCTGTGTTGTGCCGTCAGTCTTTATCGAAATTTTATTCCGGTCATATTTTTGGACTCTTCTCTTCCAAACGAGTTCAACGCCGGCAACCACATCTCGAATAGAGCCTCCACGCACCCTCACCCGCCACCCAAAGTTTTTGCCCATCAATTACATGACTCGTTGACTAGACCGACTCAACTCTTTGACCGCCCAGTTCAACCACATAAGGCTCGATTTGCTCTTTTTCTCTCCCGTGAAGACTATATTTTTTGAATGATGATTACTTCTAATATTTCCCAGTCAATATCTCATCCTATTACTGTTATTTTTGATAGATCAAACTATGATTTACGGTCTCAAGAGATGTGTAGTTTCTTGAAAGGTTGTCTTCTTTGGCGATATGTCACTGGTGATATTCCTAAACCAATAAAAGCGACCAATGAGGATGACAACAACTTCACAGATCGTATGGATCCATGGGAAAGCAAGAATCATCATATTCTCACCTGGTTTTGAAATACGTGCATCTCTGGGATTAAATTAGAATTTCGCAAATTCGACACTCCAAAAAAGGTATGGGATTTCTTGCATACTGGATATTCTGTTTCTGATGACGTTCACCAGTTTCAGCTTTATCGTCGCCTTCATCGGATGCATCAACAATCAGATCAGACTATTCATAGTTATGTTTCTAAATTACAAACTCTCTGGGATCAATTGGCTACTTGTAATTTAGTATGACCTAACTCTGTCTCTACTTCTCTCTATATTGGTCTTCGTGATCGCCAACATGTCTGGCATCTTCTTATGACACTCAGATCTGAATTTGAATCAGTCAGTGGTGCCTTATTACATCACAGTCCCTTGCCTGCACTTGACACAGTCATCAGGGAGTTACTTTCTGAAGAAACTCGTCTCAACACTCTACAAAAAACTTTACCCTCCACTGATGTTGTCATGGCTGCCTCCTCTCCTTATGTCACATCACCATCTGATGGCTACTCTCGCAAAACTCAATGCAGATACCGTAACATATTTCAGAGTGCAAAAAGTTTCTTGCCAAAAATGCATCTACTTCTAGCCATTCTTCTCGGCCTTCTTATCGTCCCACTTCCACTTCTGCTGCTACTGTTATTGTCACTGAAGGACCCTCGAATGAACCCACTTCTCCAAAATTCTTAATGCAAGACAATAAAGTCATTCTTCAACAACTTCACTCAGAAAATGGTATTTCTTCATCTTCTGTCCTATCTGTCACACCAGGTACTTCTATGTGGTTTTTTTATTCTGCCTGTTACAGCCATATGACATCTGACTCAACTACACTTATATCACAATCTATTCCATCTGCTTCACCCATTGTTCACACTGCTGACAACTCTGTCTTACATGTTCATAGTATAGGCACTGTCTCTAAATCTTCCTTATCTTTGCCTCATACGTTTTATGTTCCTAAACTATCGTTAAATCTTATTTCTGTTGGTTAATTATGTGAACTTGGTCTGGACTTACATTTTTAGAGTCATGGTTGTACTGTGCAAGACCCACAGACGTGAAGATTCTTGAGATCGTCCGTAAGGTTGGACGACTTTTTCAGCTCACTTCTCTTCATCTTCCTACACCAACTCTCACCGCAGTTGTTACTTCCGATATATGGCACTCACGTCTGGGACACATCTCTCGTTATAAACTAGGTCCTTTAATCTTTAGTGGTTGTTTAGGATATGTTAAACAAATAATTTCAGATTGTGTTTCATGTCAACTTGCTAAACATCATGCTTTACCTTTTCCAGTCAGTAATTCTGTTACTTTTGCATCTTTTGACTTGGTTCATTCTAATATTTGGGGTCCTGCCCCAACTGCTACTATAGGTGGATCACGTTATTTTGTTATTTTTGTTGATAATTTTTCTAAGTATACCTGGATTTATCTTATGCACAATCGATCTGAGTTATTCTCCATTTATTCTTAATTTGCATCCATGGTCAAACCCTGTTTTCTTGCAATATTAAGATTTTTCATACTGATAATGCTATGGAATACAAGGATCAATCTTTGTCTAATTTATTCTCCCAGTGTGGCACTCTTGTTCAGCGTTCTTGTCCGGGTACTTCTCAACAAACTGGTCGTGCAGAACGTAAACACCGACATATTTTAGATACTGTTCAGGCTCTTCTTATTGCCTCATCCTGTCTTGAAAACTTCTAGAGGAAGCTGTTCTTACAACTATGTACACCATAGACAGAATTCCTTCCTTTGTCATAGGTAATACCACTCCTTCTGAGCATTTACATGGTCAAGCTCCAAATTATCAATCTCTTTGTGTTTTTGGATGTGCTTGCTTTCTTCTTCTTCGGTCTCATGAACACACTAAATTAGAACCTAAAGCCTGATTATGTTGTTTCTTGGGGTATGGCATTGAACACAAAGGTTATTGATGTTGGGATCTTATCTCCAAATGCCTTCGAGTGTCTCGTCATGTTACTTTTTGAGAACACAAAATGTTTTCTACCTTATACAAATTCCATGTCAATTCTCCTTCGTCTCCTTTCTTTACTGACCCCACTATCACTTTGTTTCTAGATGATTCTTATCCAGGTTTTCCACTCTTGAAGAAAATCTTCAACCTTTAACATCGACACCAGAATCTACTCCGTCTGTGGAACCTGAATCTGTTCCACCTATTCCTTCCACTCCTATGTCACCCACACTTTCACTTCGTCGTTCCACTCGAGTAAGTCATCTTAGTGTTACTCTCCGTGATTATCATTGTTATTCTACTCTTGTTTCTCTCTACGAACCTTGCATCTATCGCGAGACAGGTACTAATCCTCTTTGGCAGAAAGCAATGGCAGAAGAACTTCAAACTCTCACTAGCACTAATACATGGGAAGTGGTTGACTTACCTCCAAAGAAGTCTACAGTTGGTTGTAAATGGGTCTATAAAATCAAGACTCGGGCATATGGTTCCATAGAATGGTATAAAGCCAGAATCATTGCCAAAGGTTTCACACAGGAATATGGAATTGATTATGAAGAAATTTTTGCTCCTGTTGCTCGCCTCACATCTGTACGTAGCCTCATAGCTATTGTTTCAGCTAAGACTTGGCAGTTGTATTAATTGGGTGTCAAAAATGCCTTTCTCAATGGTGATCTCTCTAAAGAAGTGTATATGCAACCTCCATCTGGCTATGATTGTCCAACAGGAAAGGTTTGTCGTCTTCGCAAAGCCTTATATGGATTAAAACAGGCACCTTGAGCTTGGTTTTCTAAGTTCAGTTCTACAGTGTCTCAATTTGGTTTTAAATCTAGCTCCTAAAATTATGCCTTATTCATTCGCAACACTTCTAAGGGTCACATTCTTCTTCTCCTTTATATGGATGACATGATCATTATGGGAGATGATATACAAGGCATTCATGATCTTAAATCCTACCTAAGTCATTAATTTGAGATGAAAGACCTGGGTGTTTTGAGCTATTTTCTGGGACTTGAAGTCTCCTCCGATTCCTCTAGATATTATTTGTCTTAAGCCAAATATGCTACTGATCTCATTTCTCGTGTAGGTCGCACAGACGATAAAATCTGTAGCACTCTCCTAGAGACAAATGCCCATTTCATTACAACTGATGGCACACCTCTTCATGATGCAACTCTCTATCGACAACTTGTAGGCAGTCTTGTCTATCTTACTATCACTCGCCCTGATATAACATATGCAGTTCATATTGTCAATCAGTTTATGTCTGCTCCTCGCACAACTCATTTTGCAGCAGTTCTTCCTATCCTTCATTATGTCAAAGGTACTCTGTTTCATGTCCTTCAATTCTCCAATACTTCATTCCTTGAATTGCGTGCTTATTTTGATGCGGATTAGGCAGGTGATCCTATAGACAGACGCTTTACTACTGCTTATTGTTTCTTCCTCAACAATTCTCTTATTTTATAGCGTAGCAAAAAGCAGACTGTTGTTTCTTGCTCAAGCACTGAAGCAGAATACCGAGTACTTGCTGACACTACATCTGAGCTTCTTTGGCTTCGGTGGCTTTTACAGGACATGCGGGTCTCTCATTCATCTGCTATTACAACTCATTGTGATAATTGAAGTGCAATCCAGATAGCACACAATAATGTTTTTCATGAACGCACCAAGCATATAGAAAATGATTGTCATTTTATTCGTCATCATGTGCTCCTAGGGACTCTCACGCTTGTTTCGGTCACCTCTCAAGAACAAACGGTAGATATGTTCACCAAAACTCGTGCACCAAACAGATTTCGTGAACTTGTTTGCAAACTAAAAATGGCAAACTCTCAACCACCTTGAGTTTGGAGGGATCTCAATGTATATAATCCAGCTGTAAATAATATAATTAAGGCTTCATTTTAGGCTTAATTATAAGCTAAGCTTTAGGCTTAAGCCAAGCTTCTTTCCTAAATAGGATGTTACTCTTGTGTATAAATAGGTCTCTTTGTATTCAATATAAGATGCAATAATACATACAATTTTTCTCAATTCTTTCAACAAAATTGAATGAGATTATTTTTAATTATCGGAGAATTTGAAATTTAATTAAAATTTTATTAAATAAAATATAATTTATTTTATATTAATTTGTGAAAAATCAACCCATTAATTAATAAAATAATTTTTTAACAACAAAAATTATTAAAGTAAATCAAATCAAATCAAAAATTTGAAAACCGAACCTAAAAATTAAACTGTTTAAATTTTTATATTTAAACCGGTTGAATCGGTTGAATTTTTTCATCATTAATTCTAACCATCTTATTTAAGTAAGTTATAACCAATTATAACAAAATATGCTACAAATATTACTAAAAACTATGAAGTACATTTAATTTTATGAATTAATTTTATTTAATTCAAAACAAGCGTACGGTACTGTTAGACATTTATATATTAAGTATATTCTATTTTTAATAATATGTAAAAAGCGATTAATTTTGACAATACATTCCATTTATTTTTAAACAAAGTTTTTTTTCCTTACATCTTCATGATTAATCTTTAAAAATCTATAATTATGCATTTTAGTACCTTCAATTCATTATAAATTATCATAAGAATAAATAAAAAATAAACGGTGATAGTATTTGATCTCATCTTTGATACTCTCGTCTCTTCCTCTGTATAATGATAATTAAGCACAGAAGATAAGAAAAGACTTACACACTTTTGCATTAATATGTGAACTAGTTATAAGATACAGATAGAGATTGTAAAGATCAAATCTCTGTAAAAGAGAGATTAATACAATCAGATTCAGGTTAGAAAAGAAATTATACAATTTGAATACACACAGAAAATATCTATTGGTAGAGAAATACAGCTTTCTTAATATATAATATCGCGAGCCAGCTACATGTCTGATGACAACACTTTACTGACTCGTGAGTTCAAATCTCCTGTCTAATATTATGATATCTTATTGTGTCCAATGAATCTCAGTCATTTATTTATGTGGGTTCCACGTGAATCTCGCGTGAGTCTCGCAAAATAAATGACTGAGATTTCATAGGATAGAATAAGATAGGGTAATAATGAACAGAGTATCTTCTCTCATGACTCGTAGGTTGTCTCTCTCTTTCTGATGCAGGTTAAACTACGAAGTAGCAGAATTAACATGGGAAAGTGGCCAAATTGACATGCAGGATCTTGGCTCAACTCGTGTGCCTGTCAAACCCATACCACGTACTAGTTCACAATCCAAGTACTCCTAGAACAAGCCACGAGCCCGTGGCACAGTATCAGATCAAATTTTATAAAATTTAGATAGATCTATAATTTGAGGGCTGGTCTTGAAATAATTAGTAAAGGTTTCGACCCGTAAAGTGGCCAAGCCGTGGTATTAAAATGTGTTGTGTCGTATATGCAGCTGATTAAAATTTAAGGTCAGATTTTTGTCTTCCGTAAAGAATTTACCTGATTCGAGCAAGAATTAGTATAGGTGTGAATAACTTAAAGATACCTTCCTATAATTGGAACTCTCTTAAAACATCTCGTGTGTAAAAAAAAAAATTGTTGTGTCGTGATGTTGTACAGTATATATCTTCAATCTCATATTCCTTTACATTAGACATAAAATCAAAATTTAAAGCTTGAGTTAAATTTCTCTTCGTAAATTATGATATATATATATCGAATTTGTATGTTATATAAATAGATTATTAAAGAATCTAAAATAATATAAAAATTATATCTAGTTAATATAAACTTCGTATATTCACTCTCATATTCATTCATATTTGAAATATTACACATCAAATTAATTTTTATTTTAGGCATAATTAATAACAAACTCAATAATAATGATAATGTTAAGTTAAGGGTCCAATTTATAGTCATTAAAGTTTGGACATTGTTATATAATTAAAAGATTTATGAATTGTAAGTGACAAACACTTTCGAGCCACATGGGGCTAAGTGGTGCACTGAGTCCTCCAAAATTTTAAAAAATATTAAATATTTTTTATTTTTAATTATATATATATATAATGATGAAGTTATTTAAAATCATGTAGTACATTGGACCCCTTAAAATTAAAAAAAAATAAATTTTTAGATACTTTTATCTTAAATTTTTAGCTTCGTCATTGGCGACAAAGAATGAACTTTATGTGATTACGTGGCTCTTTTATGTCGTGCCAGAATTGGCATTCAAAGGTAGACGAGCAACTTTCCTAAAATAAATCCTGCTGGTGGCAGGAATTATCTTTCTCCCTTATTGTGCGTACCTAAGTTTGTGATTTCTCATAAGCCACGTCCCCTTCTCTTTTCTGTTTTCTGTGATTTCTCCCTCTCCTTGCTCAATGTTCAAACACAACATGCAGAGAGCAACTATAGCATTTATGCTTTCCCGGAAAGCCTTTGTAAGTTAAAAGTCCGAGTTGGTGTCTTGATGACAACCCTGTTCCTAACAAGCTCTCTTTTTGCTCCCTCCCAAATAACTCCACTGCATCAGAACCAGACATGTCCAGGTTTATACTGTTTTCTCTCCCTCAGTCTAATATCAGGAGCTAGGCTTATCTCTGAGGACAACAGTTGACTGACTCGTAGGTGGTGTCTCTCTTCTGTTGCAGGTTAAACTACGAAGTGGCAGAATTAACATGGGAAAATGGCCAACTTGCCATGCACGGTCTTGGTCCACCCAGCGTGCCTGTCAAATCCATACAACATATTACTTCACAATACAAGTACTCCTGGGACAAGCCACGAGCCAGTGGCACACTCGAGTCCGTAGTCAACCAAGCAACTAGCTCAACGCAAAACAAGCCATCTTCGGTTAACGTTGGACAAGAAGAGTTGGTCCCTTGGTTTGAGCGCATCCGAACCGCCCCTGCTGTCTCAACGACGATGACAATGGATGCTCAAGTCCCTTCCACGAGCCGGACCGAGGATGGGTCCACGCAAGTGAATGACTACGTCGCTGGGCTAATGGGCCCAGTCATGGTGGGGTGCTCTGCACACGCGGGGTATAGTAGTGGGCCACCAGCTACGCAGGATGAGGAGGGTTCTCTCGCCTGTAAACGGCCGAGGGTGGTGAGTGTACCGGCTGCGCCTCCGGAGTGGAGTGGCAGAGATCAAAGATGTGCCACTGCCAGTGTCGCCACATTTTGGAGGGACATAGACGGCCAGCACGTGAAGGTTGACAAGTCCGAGAAGGAGTTAGGCGCTGAGTTCATTTCCACTTCGTTGGGGTCACAAAAGAATACTATAAAGACTGTTGCTACAGCTACAGCTGCAGGAGACGAGAATAACTCAGTTTGTCACACTAGACCACAAGTAAGGAGTTAAATGCCAACTTCCTTTTATATTTTATATTTCTCGTCTCACTATATATGTATATATGGTGTTGAAAAAGGGAACATGTGAAGAGGAACCAGACAAGAAGAGAGCGAATAATGAGAAAGCATCGATTTCCACTAAAAGAAGTAGGGCTGCTGCAATTCATAGCCAATCTGAACGTGTACGCGATCTGTCTCCATTTGATCTAACACACATTTCTGGGACCACTTGGTTTCTGTAGGAAAACATTGTTACTCGAATTTGGTTTGAGTCTTGTATTAGTCTGTAGGTTGTTAACGAACTGCATTTCTTGTTTAACAATTCGTCTTGAGCTTTAATGCCAGAAAAGGAGAGATAAGATAAACCAGAGGATGAAGGCTCTTCAGAAACTGGTTCCAAATTCCAGCAAGGTATTGTTGAATAAATCATTTGTCAACAGTTAGATTATTCTTCTTTTTCTTGCCCACTTTAATGCATTTCTTCTTAAAATCATACTTTACCTATTGTACTAGGCAGAAAAGTCAAAAGCAAAGAGGTAAAGGGTTATTGGGTGGATGTTCATATTTGATATTATTCCCCATATTCGAGTCCACTTGTACAGCTTTTTGTTTCTCATGACATTAATTGTGTCTGTGGAATCAAAAAGTGAGATGTGATAATTTGTCAAGACTCGAGTATCAATCTCATTGTTATCTTCTTTTATGGTGTATGGAAGGGTCGGACAATTTGATCAGAGCAAAGTTGATTGAATAGTTACACATGAAAAGCGATTAAAGTTAATCCAAGTTACACTGTTGTTGCCAAAAAATGGGTGTCTGGTGATCAAAGACTGTGTTCTCTAGGCAGATACACGTCCTAGCTAGAGCTAGCTTAGGTACAATGCAGTAAAAGACTTGATAATTAAATACACAGCAGACACGGAGAGGATAATGAACATAGATACGACATAGACTGAAGTGGTCCTAGTCTTCTTTGCATTCAAATGGCTAGTACTATCTTGGAACTTACCCAGTCGTTTCAGTCCACAAAACCAGTTTGATATGAGGACAAGACTTGGCAGAGGATTGCTCTGTCTTGAGAGAGCAATTCTCTACCACATATGTAAGTTCATGCCTTTCATGTTCATACCAGCAATTCTCACTACATTTAAACTATTTGCAACTTGTAATGATTGGAAAGTTTTGAACACTTCCTCGTCGGGATTTTTTGTCCAGACTCCATGACAGATCCAGCCACTTGATAGTGAAAACTTTAACCAAAGTTTGACAAAAGCTGTGCAATAATTAGCCAATCGTTAGTACCTGAAAAGTAGAGAGTTTAAGGTTATGTAAATTATTTTCTACTGTTTTATTTCAGAATGACAAGGCCTCAATGCTCGATGAAGTGATTGAGTATTTGAAACAATTGCAAGCTCAAGTCCAGATGATGAGCAGAATGAACATTCAACCACTTATGATGCCAATGGCTATGCCACAACAATTGCAGATGTCGATGATGAACCCAGTGAGCTTCGCAATGGGTACGGGTATGGGTATGGGTATGGGTATTAGTCCCAACATTCCTGGAATGTCTACTCTTCTTCACCCAACAGCTTTCATGCCTATCAATTCACTGGATGGTTCTTCTGATCGCATGCAAGCTGCTTCCACACCACTCACGCCCGACCCATTGTCCACGTTCCTCGCTTGCCAGTCTCAGGTTTTACTTTATTTTCTTGTATTAAATTTCTTATTTAATTCCCTAAAATTTTAAAAAATTGAATAATTCAAATAAAAATTTTGTTTCTTTCAAAATTTTTAATATGTCGAAATGTGCTGTTGCAGCCTATGACTATGGATGTTTATAACAAGATGACTTCGATGTTCCGACAGTTTCAACAGCAACAACAAGAACAGCACCACCAACGAGAGCAACAGCAACCTTCTACTTCCGCTTTCAAGAAGTAGAATCGGTCATGACTTGTTCGCTGATGGTTTTGCGTATATTTCTGGCTTACAATGTATACTTGTTCAAACTTGTCAGCTACTTTCTGTTGTGTTGTTTGTAAATAAATAACAAGGACAAGGCTTGTTCACTCCTGGCACTCTACTTTTTTTTTTTTTTTTGTCTGTTCGCGAAATATTTTAAGAGAATTTTAATTATGGAAAGACATCTTTAAGTCATTAACACTCAAACTAATCCCCGCTCGAACTGAGTAAGTCTCTTACGGGAGGCAAAATTTTAACCTCAAGTTTTAAACAGTTACATACATGAGGACGATTTGAACCCGTGACCTTACTTAAATTATGAGAATCCCTTACCAACTCACTTGCGCCTGGGTTTACACTCTACATTTATATTAAACACAATAATTGGCTTATGTCTGGTATAATAACGTCTGAGAGAGAGAGTTTTGGAACAATTATGAGTTGCTCCTCAAACTCACAATTTCAAATCATATAAATAACCTTTTCGTAAAAGTATAAAAAAATTTGCGTAAATTTTTAACCCTCATTTGACCACTTGCAAAACATGAAGCCTTATGCACGGAATACGTCAAGTTTTTGATAAAAACACTGAGGAGTCATTTGGTTTTATTTCAATTTTTCTGTTACAGTTTTTAATTTTTGTTTTTAATTTTTAATTTTTATTTTTTCTTAAAATAAAATTAAAAATCTGTTTGGTTATTAATATTAATGTAGTTATATTTTTATCATTATTAATAATTACATTTTAGATAAAACTTAAAAATAAATTATTTTTAATCAAATAAATTTATTTAATATCTTATATATTATTTATTAACAAATTATTAATAAAATTATGATATTTTAGTAAAGTAAATAACTTAAAATTTAAAATTTATTTATGAATTAATATTTATTTGAAGTATGTTTTAATTATTAAATCAAATTTTATTTGAATATTTATATATTTTAAATTTAATTGTATATAATTTAATTATAAAAAT
>JAOSBK010000009.1:27967897-27987646 GCA_027568895.1 Erythroxylum shatona | reverse complement strand
TTCATAATTTTATTGATAATAAATTTAAATTTATTAAATATATAAATATAATGTTGAATTAAATTATTCATAATTTTTATTTAAAATAAATAATTAAATAATATATATTTAAATGATAATAAATCAGATTATAAAAACAACGAAAACAAAAAATAAAAATCACTTTTTATAATTTTTATAATTTTTGGAAACCAGAAAAAAAAACTAAAAATTCAAACAAACAAGATTTTTTTTACTAAATTTGAAAATAAAAAACAAAAAATCAAAAATAAAAATGGAAACTAAAATCTTCTTAATTTATAAACTATTCTGCATCTTGGATCTACAAATATTTATTGGATTGAATTATATTATTTAATTCTAATTTAAAAGATATATCAAAAATATATATTTTACAAGTTATTATATATTATTTTATGGATCTAAAATTTGATAATTGATAGTTAAATAATAATGTTTAGGCGAGTTTTATGTTAAAGACAACAACACGCTAATGTTCCACCGGACCTCTTAGTAACATGTGATGTTTACGAAAAGATGATTAAGGAAATGATTGGAGTCTTAGTCTTAAACTTAGTTAAAGAGACACCACTCCTTTTCCAATTTTAATGTAAAATATATAAAGTAAGTCCAGTGGATTAGGACGATGTTTTCCATGAGCAAAGTCGAGTTGAAAGTGACCAAAATATGCTCATATATCCACCAAGGAAAAGGAAAGAAAAAGGACCGCACGTAGGGTTTATGAAAGATTCTAATGAGCTGGTTAGAACTTGACGGAGAGCTTTATATTCGGAATATTGCAGTCGATAGAATATGTTACCTGGTTGGCCATGTTTTTGGTTACTAGATTGGGGGAATAATAGACCCATTTTGGGTTTTAAATTTAGAGATGCTAGTGGGATCCAACTTAGAGATGAGATTTCGACTCGGGCTAGGTTGACCAAGCTTTGGACTGAGTTGAGGCCGAGGTTGTCTAGACTCGCTCTGGCTCGAGGCCCAACATCTAAAACAAAAATGACATTAGTTTTAAGAAAATGATATTATTTTACTAATTTATAATTTTTAAAATAAAAAATAATAATATCATTATTATTTTATTATAATAATGATATTATAATTACGTCCGATTGGATCAAACTCAACACCGATGGATCGACTCCATTAGGCTTCGCTGAGCTACAGCTGGGGGTTTACTTCGAGACTGCAGCGGCCAGTGGTGTGGGGGGTTTCTGCAGCACATCGGGAGGGTATCTTCGCTTGAGGCAGAGCTTTGGGGTATCCATTCGGGGCTTCTTTCAGCTTGGTCACTCGGGTACTACCGTGTCATTCTCAAAGTGAACTCCTTAGAGGTAATTAATATTCTCTCCACTTCTAGTACTGTGAATTCTGTAAATTTTGTTTTGTTAACAGGCACTTGGGCGCTGCTCCAACAAGATTGGGAGATCATTATCCAGCATGTGCTTCGCGAAGGAAACATGTGTGCAAACGTCCTGGCGGCTCTTGCTATCCGAACTGACCCCTGGTTATACTACCTCCAGGAGCCACCGTTGTCGATCACGAAGCTACTCCACCGAGATCAACACACCGCCATGCACCGCAGATCGTTGCGCTAGCTTTCTTCTTTGTGACATTTAGTTTCGTTCTTTTGTATAAAAAAAAAAAAACAGTGACAATGTCTAATAAATTAATTTTAGAAAATAATATTTTGTTTTATAAAAATTACAAAGCAAAAGTTTACCAATTACTTTATTCTTTAATAAAATTAGAAAGACTAGGCGTGAATGACAACGAACCTATTCGAAATCGAGTCTCTTATAATCTGAATTTAAAGCAAAATTGAAAAAACCTTTTAATTTTTCAAGTTTGATTATACTATTTTATTATTAATAGTTAACTCTTATTCTTTCTAATTAAATACAAAATAATTTTTATTTATATAAAAATTAATTAATATATTTAAAAATTATAAGAAATTAATTAAATTCTAAATAACTTTAAGTATACTGTATATGTTTTGAAAATGTATTACTAGGTTTTAATATGTTAAAGAGTTAATTTATGAATATTTAATGATTACAACATTCAATAAATATTAATAATCTAAAACTATATTTAGTTAGACGTAAGATGTTTAATGGAATGAATTAAAGTAATGGAATTGAATGATTTACAATGAAATGGAATATAAATGTATGTAATATTAGAAAATTGTTGTTTGAGAGAGACGAAAATATTCATAATGTAATATAATGAAAAGTTGTTTGAAAGATGAATGGAATGATATAATATATGTCTAATAATAATAAATGACTATTATACCTTTGATAAAACAAAACATATTATCTACTACTTATTATTAGAGTTAAGGGTATAATTAGTATTATAAAAAAATTATTGAAGGTATATTAGATAGTATATATTTATCATTTTATATTTTATTCTAAACCCTCAAATCGAAAATAACTCATTTTTACTGTTTATGATAGAATATGATGTAATATGAAATCCTTCCCTTCCATCATATTTCATTCCATTTTATTTCATTACTAGCCGGCCTATCAAACATAGCCTAAAAGCACATTTGGATCTAGTCAAATTCAAAAGTCATAAATAATGTATTTTTGTTTATAAATACAATAACATCATTTTAAATATAATTAGGGTTTGACATCAAATTTGAATTTAGTTAAAATTTTAATTAAATCAAATTAAATTCATTAACCTAGATTGGACATTTAGTTACGCGTATTTTTGATATTTTATATTATTATTAATTTCTACTAAATATGTTACCAACAATAACCTTTCTATTATGTAGGGATAAGGTTGTATGAATCAATTTTATACCTAAACATAAAATGAAAAAAAAGTCCAAACGTGTACTTCCAACCATTTATGCTTTTGAGAGACCATTTCTTATTTTATGAGACTTTTGGGAAAATTAAAAAAAACACTTATTGTAAATTGAGGTTATCGGCTAAGAATTACGGCAGAGCAATTTATGAATGTCTTTGTGGTGGGCCAAATTGGTAAAATAACATAATCAATTAAAATTATTCAATAGGTTCTCTTAAAAGAATTTGGCAATAATTCAAACATTTATCTATCTAGCCATGAGATAAATCAGCAATTACTCCTCTGATATGAAAATAACTGTGCATTATTCTCATACTAATGGTAGCTAGGAATGTCAATGGGCATGGGACAGATTGGGCTAGGGTTAGAGTCAGACCGCGGGCTAGGGTGGTCTGTGACCCGACCCGACCATATTTTTATAGAAAAACATAAAAAATAACATCTTTTTTTAAATAACAATCGGACCACGAGCCGACCATAATCAGCCAGTGGCTGGGCCAAAATTAGGTTGGACCGACCGACCCAAAATTGATATCTATAGTGGCAGCTTATCCCAAAACCCACATTTTAGCTTAATTTTTATTGGGTATTATTGTTGTTGTTGATTTAGTTCTAAGTGACATTCTCAATTGGGCCTACTAAAGAGGGCCAGTAAATAATTCGAATACTGTGGTGCCAGATTTTACTTGGCTATAAATACTGCGTAAGGTTCTTTGTTCTCTTTCATTTTGAAATCCGCTTCCCGCTGTTCTTCTCTTCTTAGACCATAAACATTCTAGAAGAAAAGAAGTCTCTCTTCTTTCTTAGAAAAAGGAAAACCTTGGATCTTCCCTATTGTAGCAATTTCATAGCCAATTTATGAGCAAAAGGAGAGTCAAGGACGGTCGTTATACCCCAAAATACAGAGCTGAGAAGGTATGTCTTAGCTGATAAGAAATCTGTTGGGTTTGGGTTCCCTCCTATGTGATAAAACCCATAAATTTGTTAAAGCCCATTTTCTTTTTAACCCATTAGGGTTAATTTTTGTATTGTCATTAAAACCAAAAAATTTTAGCAGATGCAAAAGAGTGAGAGAAGAGAGAGATTTTGTTCTTCCTTTAACCTTCACAAAAGGAGATATTTTTTCATCCTACCCATTTTACATTTCCTGCAATTGGGAAGTCGTTCACCGTTGGATCGGTCTCATTTTTTATATACAGTTTCAAGACATATTGTTCTCCATTCTGAATGGTGGAGATTTGGTTTCGAGATCTATAGGTTGAGTTTTTGGGTCCAAAATTGGACTAGTCTCAAGGTATTTCCAGAACTAACGAGCTTCACTATATTCTGATTTTGGTCTACCATTCTTTGTCTGATTGGGTTAAATTTTGGTGAGCATGTGCCTTACTCATTTTTCTTTGTTTTGAACTGTGAAGATTGGATTTGGACGGCTAGAACTTTTCTAGAATTTGTTAGAACATAAGCCTTTGTTGTGATTGCTCTCTTAGTGTAGTTCTCTACTTTAATTTGTGACTATATGAGATTGAGCCTTTGATTTCTAGATTTTGTGGCTGTTGATCTTTGTAAGATAGTATTTGTAATAGTGGATTTCATTTTCTTGGACCAAGAGAGGTCCCGTGATTTTTTATCCTTCACACCGAAGGAGTTTTTGTCACGTTAAATAATTGTTGTGTTTTGTGATTGGTTTTTGATTTGTGCATTATTGGGGCAGATTGTGATCATTTAGTTTGCTTCTAATTTTTGCTCATTATTACTCCTAATAGATTCATTCAAGTGGGGAAAGATTTATTGATTGATAGTTGCGTGTGTTATATCCGCTTCCTTCCTAACATGTTTTTAGTTACATTTTATAAAATGTAGTCAATTTTTTAATGTACATTTTAACAAAATATTATCCCATATTGATTATAATTATTTATGACATTTTTAATCCATATTATTGTATATAATATTTAGATTTGTTTTATTGTTAATTATTATGCGAAAAAAATTGATAATTTGAAACATTCTATATAAAAAGTAAAATATCATTCAATTATACTAATAAAAAGAATATACTTTGTATACAAAATTTTAATTACAACCTTAACAATTCTTAAAAACAAAATAATAAATATAGAGACTAATTTATAAGTTATAAATGTTGAGATTACAAAAAAAATTTATAACGTAACTAGGACGACTAGGTAGGTTTGTCCATATTGATGAGGGCAACTTCAAACCTTAGCCATCATATAAGAAAGATAAGTGACCAGAACTGTGACACCCATATATACCCCCTGGGAGGATATTGCAAGTGCCACACACACAGAACATACAGAATATAAAGCATTCCAAAACATACGAAACACTTCATACATGCATTTCCAGAATCTTAAACAAACATACATTATATCACATTAACTTAATACAAATTTGTTCCAAATGGAGAAACTAGCTTGAAACATAGTTATTACAAAAACTTACAACAATTCAGAATTATACATTTTATAAACAAGCCAAAATATACTCAAAATACATTTTTATCAAAACAAGACTTAGACTTCATTGGCCATTGCGATTGACTCGTCCCAGTCTTTATAATCCTTGTTCTGAACCTACACGGGACAAATCCACCGTGCTAAATATATAGCTTAGTGAATAATAACTAATTTATATATAAAGTGATAACTCATCATACTAAATCATGTAATAGCATAAGCATGCATTAACAGATTGTTTAAACAATAAATCAGACATAATGCATTTCAGAACAGATTTTATAGTTAACAAAACTGAATATCCCAAGAGGGTATAAACGCTTCAGAATCAGAACACTATTTTGTTTATGTCAAAATCAAAATATATTAGAACACAAAATCAGATGACTGCTAAGCCATTTATAGAAGCGAGTAACGAGACTTATACAGGAGAGACCGAAGTTTCGATACCGAAGTGTCATAAGAGAGATCGAAGTGTCACAGGAGTAGCTACAGACCCTTCTAGGCATACCTATTTATCCACAACTAGGACTCAAAAGTTATAAAATAAAACAAAGTCATTCTAGACATTTCATGTGCAGAGCAAGTAGTCAATCATATTCATAAGCAAGTAGCACTTCCAATAATACAATCATGCATCAAATGCCTCGGATAATCATTGTCTGAAATTCAGAACACAATCAGCATAAATCAATTTCAACAAGCAGAACATAGTAAGTTATGAATACCTAAGATTACCCATAAAAGCTCCTTTATTGCTTATTGCCTCAAAATCCTGGCAATATCTGGAAGTGGTCGCTTTATGCGTTCCTCTATAACGTTTAACACATATACAAATCACTATTGTGCATGATTAAAAATTCGTTTATGTATACTGAATATGTATGATGCCTGTTCATGACAAATTCTCGGGTATATGTTCTTACTAAGCTGATGTAAACATCAATTGTACTTCAAAAGTTCCAAAATTCACACATTCAATTACTATTCTAGCTTTTACTGGAAGCATCTCATTCAGGTCAACTTTGCATAATCAATAAGATTAAGAAAATGATATATTTCTGTGACACTCTCTTCTAGACAATTGTTCCTCTGTGTCTTAAGTTTCTAATGAAACTAAGATCATACAATTTGGTTTATTATTTAATGAGTTATGTTGTTCTAAATACCACATACTATACATTTAAAATTTTGGCTAATGCATGATCATTCCTTCAAGTTGTACACCTCATCACTGTCAATTCCAGTATCCAAAAATTACAAACTTTGTATCAATATAAAGCTAAGAGAACAAGCTACAACTTTAGTAAAGACATCTCAGTCTGATTTAGCCTACATCAATACAGTTTATTTAATAACCATAGGATATGATTTCTGTCTTTGGTAGTGCTATAGCCTAAGCCAAAACTCAATTTCATGCCAATTTTGAAAGTCTTAGAGACATAATTAAAATTTTACTTCTTCAAGAAAGTTGTAGACATATGTATCAAGTTTAATCTGAATCAAGAATAAACTCATTTGAAAACCTCTAGATCAAGATATAATCACAATATCGAAGCATGTTTAATGAAAATTCTCCAATATATAACATTCCAGCACATTTCCTCACTTTCATCCAATAAATACTTTTCAAAACAATTCAGAAAGCTACCAATTTTTATGAAGAGGTAGAAAATGTGTTAGGAATCTATTGGTTGAAGTCTTATGTCATTTGGTGGTCGGATAACAAAGTTGTGGCTAAAAGAATCAACACAGTTCGGTTTTGGAAAAACCTTCAAGTGCAACTACTCTTCTCTTCTCTCTCTAAAACGCAGGTTTCATCCTTCATCACCGAAGCTGCAGACTTTTTCACTCTTCTTCCTACTGATTTATTCATTCTACTGCATTTCTAAACTTATATTTTCTATATTTCCACTCCCATTCCAACTCACCTTACTTTAAAATAACTCAAAATGCAAGATTAAGTACAAATACTAAAACTAGAAAATTTTCACCACTATTCATCATCTTCAACATTTGTTTACCACATTTTCTGCACTTATCACTTTACTACTTTCTCAGTTTATTCATTCTGTATACAACCAAAACTACCCTTACATTCACTTTCATATCATCTCAACTCATTCTCAAACCAATTTGTTTTTTCATAAAATCAATCATAAACTTATCAATTTTTTTCTTAAGTAGAATTCAGGTTTGTTTTGCATGACCATTTTGACCTCAACAATGAGGTATTTAGGCAACATCTTCTAATAATCAAATGTTCCTCAATGTCTTGAAAGTCTAATGACACTAATATCATGCATTTTAGTTTAGTATCCTGCAATTTATAATCAAAATTTCACAGACTGTTTTCATACCTCGACAGAACACCAATTTTATCTTCAAGCCAAATTTCCAGACTCTTAAGGTCATATTTCAAATTTGATTCTTTCATAAAAAAAATGTATTTCTACGTCTCTAGTTTAATCTAAATCAAACTTTATCCATTTTGGATACTCACAGATCAAGTTATGCCCTAAATACAGATGTACGTTCAATAAAATACTGCATATAATATATTCCAATGACTACAACCGTACATCTTGGTAATCATATCATCGAATTTGCTTCTTCTTTCACCACCCACACTTGCATCAACACCATTTACGCATGCAACAATCCACAAGCATGAAAATATACACCATTTACATATGCATCCATTTAAAACATTAAAACATGCAACTTACTTGTCTTAGAGCAAATAATGGGTTTTGGTGATGGCAAAGCAAGAAGGAAGAAGATTTTCGGTGAAACCAAAGAAAGGAGCTGCATTCCTAATGCCTAGGTGTTTCATTAGTGCTTTAACACAATTTTCCATTGCATGTCTTCCACTTATCCACTAGATAAGCTACCATTTGTCTATTAACTATAGGTCCATATGTCACATATGATTTTATCCATTTTCACTCCTTAATTTGTCTATTTGTCAATTAATTTCTAATACAATTTTCACATTTTTATTTGTCTCTTATTTCAATATTTTTCTAGTCTAAAACACCTCAAATTTTTGATAAATTTTCTAAAATTCACCAAAATTTCGTAATAATAATAATAAGCTCCAAATAAATTCTCAACACATAAAAACTCAAAATTCTCATTTTAATCACATATAGAAACCAATTATACCCAAAATTGTCAATGCATGCATGTACAAATATTTGTATGTGTTAAAAAAATACATATTAACTTATAAGTGAATGCATAAATATGCAAATCATACCATGCATTGCTAATTCCTCAATATTATAACCCCTAATGTGGGGCATTACAAGAACCTCCAAAGATTTGATCTCCACTAATTGTTTAGAGCATATACTTGCTAAGTGTTTTCGCTCATGTATTTGCATAAACAAGATAGTTTGTAAATTTTACAAAACATGATCATAACAACAGAGACAAATAGTTAGCATAGACATATGTGATTTATCCCTAAGATAATAACCAAAACATAAATTTAGAAATATCAAATTATCTATTTTGAAGATCCACAAATTGTGGTATAAGGAATTACTAACTAATTCAATTTTTTTTGTTCAACTATGAACATCCCATATATAGTTGCATTAAACAATTAAACTAGAAGCATCATATTTTGGGTACAAATGTAGAAAAAAATTTAGAAAAGCAAAATCATGCAGAAGAGTTATATAACAAAAAGTAGCATTAGAAATTATAATAACAAGAAAGGAGACTTGTGTAAGGCAAGAACACAAGTGAATTTGCTAGTGTGCTGAAGATAATATAGAAAACAGAGGTTTGAACTTTAGTTCTAACTAATCCTGATCTAAAATTAGAAGTGTTCATTTATATCCACTCCCTTATTTTTTGCATTATGCAGTCACGACTAAATAAACTAAACCTATGATTTTGTTCTACTACTAATCAAAATATGACCTAAACAATCAATAGATAACTTCTATAGGATGGCTATACATTATAATTGATAAAAAATCTTGCATTATAGCTAAAGCCATATGCCATAGATAAGCGTCTCAGCTAAAATAGAATTAAGCTAAATAGAAGCTAATAGATAATGATAGCTACCTTATAATACTGCCATTCAGGAGAATAAATCACAAGTCTTGATAATTAAAAATTAACCAGCTCATAAACGAATTGGTATTTTTAGTGTTCCTAAATTAGTAAGAACCGACACTAGATACATAGATTATCAAGGTGAAAAAAATTCATTCATGCAAACACAAGAATTGAAACACTTTAAAGCAAAGAATACAAGGAAACAAAGAAATATCTTGATATTGTTGCTGTAATTCTGACAAAGAAATGCAAACTATTCTTATTATAAGTTCAATTATTCATAGATTATGAAAAGACACTTAAACAATAAACCCAGCCATTTAGAAGTTTCCAGTTCGATCCTCAATTGAGCTATTTCAGCTTTAGCAATAGACACCCTATCTTGGCAAGTAGTTTTAGCTTCATTAGCAGCTCAAACTTTTAACTCTAGACTGTGTTCTTCCAATGCATTCCTCAGGACCTCAACTTGAGCATTAGCCCTACGTTCAAATTCTTTTATCTCTAGTAAATCTCTGCACAAAATAGTTGGATGAGAAGATTGAAAGGACCCTGAGCAGATAGAAAAGGAGGCAAATTTTATGACATTAATGGAAAAATTTTTAGATGATTCACACATAATCACCTTGTAAGAAGTTTAATTCACAAATAATATAATTAATCATTCATTTATTGCAACTATGGAACTACATATTGTACTTTGGTTGGACTAGAAATGGGGAAGGATCTACTTAGTCTCCCTCAGTAGTATATACGTATAAATATCACTGGCATATCCCTAAAGGATTATCAATTGCTGAAAATATTTCCACAATGCTTCTTTGATAATGTACCTATTGTTATAAATTTGTTGCCTATACATTTCCAAAATTGATTCTAATTCAAGTTTTTCCTTCTGCAACTCCTTAACCTGAAATAGATTCATACACTCGGGTTAACAACTCTAGTCAAACTAATCACATCTAAATATCAAACAGAGGGAAAAAGAAAAAAGAGTAAATGTAAGAATAAGAGAATTTGTACATATTGGTCACTTGTGCACCTAGTCATATGATTAATCTCCATAAAAGTATACTTAAACCCCATCTTTAACATTACCCATACCTATTGAAATAGAAATCTAATGAATAATATTATACAACTATTATCAATCAAAGGCCTTAAAAAAGGTACATAAGTAGAAGAAAATTAAAGTATTCAAGTCAACAACACAACTTGGAACATTTCATCCTGTTGTAACCTATAATTGTTAGGACAATGAAGTAAGAGTGCAAAGTTTAGGGGCAAAACTTAATACGACGACCAGAAAAGAAAAAGGAAGGGAAAAGAAAGGGATATTAATAATAAACCTTCAAGAAGCGACCCCTTTTGTTTTCATCGATGTCAAAGTAGAAAACTTGTGGATTGTAAAATGAAAACAGAAAAATAAAGGATTTAGAGATGCAAAAAACTAAAATCAGAGTTAAAAGTTTCAAGAGTTAGGAGGAGCAAAAGAAGAGACTGCCTTGGTGTCGAGTTGCAATTCTTTGTTGAAGAGGTCCTGATCACCGGAATTTAAAACCTTCTCCCCAATCTCTCTCTCTCTCTCTTGCATCAAGTTGAAGTATGCACCTCGTTCCACGATCTATAAAATATTTCATCATTTCCTCAATTTTCATCCGAAACCAAACATACACCACTAAACTCTCACATAAACATAAATACATGTAGAGAGAAAGAGAGAGAGTACAATATAAAGTACAAACAAAGAAGAGAATGAAGAGAGAAGCATAATTTCTGGCATAACGCTTGACATTTCGTGAGCACGAAGCCTAGCTTGGTGAGACCTCGACTGTAATGAATAGGTCCCACAATCCCCAAAAAAAAGAGCGAGTCCAAGAAGGAGTTTGGATGGAGAAGTTATCGATAGTGAAATTAGAGAAGGGATTGAGAGTGAAGATAGAGAGCAAAGTAAGGACATGAGAGAGTAAAGAAACGAAGAAGCCACTTGTTATGCTAGTAGTTGAAGTGGTGGTATGGGAAGGGGTGGTGGAGCTAATGTTGGCGGCGATGATGATGTTTAAGCTTTGGTTGAGAATTTCGAGGTAGCCGAAGTCTCAGAGCTATAATTCAAACGCCAAGTATGGGATGGTGAGAGATAATGCATTGTTTTTAGGGTTGAGTGATGAGTTTTTTTTGTTTTACGATTTCCTATTTGTGCCATTTTTTTCGTTCCCTCCTAGTTTTTGCTCTTAATCAAAATGGTCGCTAAAAATTAAACCTTTAGCGAAAATTTTAGAAATTGTCGTGAAAACTTAACTTTTAGGGACAATTCTTAAAATTGTCGTTAAAAATTAAAGCTTTGGTGAAGATTTTAGAAATCGTCGCAAAAAGTTGAACTTAATTCATCGCTAAAAGTTCAAAAGTTTAACTTTTTGCAACAATTTACAAAATCGTCGCCAAAATTTTAATTTTTTGCGACAATTTTAGGAAATCGTCATTAAATATTGACTCTTCTCAATGATTTCTAAAATTGTAGCAAAAAAACGTAGCCAAAAGTCTACATTATTGTAGTGTTTAGTGACGATTACGCTAATCGTCGCCAAATGTTGAACATTTGGCAACAAAATCGTCAAAATGTTGCCAAAACTTCAACATTTAGCGACGAAACGTCCATGTCATCGTAAAAGATAAGCCTTTAGCGACAAATCGTTAAACCATTGCCAAAAGCTGGACTTTTACACGAATTCATAAATCGTCACTAAAAGCTGATTTTTAGTTACGATTTTCAAATCATTGCAAAAAAAAAACACGTAGCTAAAAGTCAGCTTTATTGTAGTGTCTCACAATTATCACCTTTAGTTGTTGAATGAAGAAGCCACAGTGACGAAGAATTCAAGAATAGGTAGATAATTACTAGGGATGAAAAATGATCGGACAATGTCTGATATGTGCTCATGCAATTTCGAGCCCGACTGGGTCATAGGAGAGTCAACTTGACATTTTATTTTTTAAAAAATTTTCAAAACAACATCTTTTTAGCAAAATGAGGTCATTTTGTTCATGCCTGTCGAATCTTAGGTCTAGCCAAGCCAAATTTAGGCAACCCCGAATTCGAGTTTAACCTAAGGCCTAATCAGGCCCAAAAAAACCCAACTCGTTGACTTAGTGCCGCGCCAACTAATTATCAAGCCTTATTGATATCTTATAAATATTAATATGTTGACCTCTAGTAACCACACGTGGCATGCGTTTTTTAATTAGATATCTTATAAGTATTAATTAACCTTCCCTTTCGTTTCAACGTTACTGTCACAAATTCTTAGTAGTTTAACTTTCAATCTCTTCTCTGTTTATGTATGTAATAACTTCTGACAAAAACCTGTCCAAGGTGAAACTCCAAAACTTGAATCTTTTCGAAAACGCGTCCTGTTTTTGGCAACTCAGTGTGGGATTTAAAACATGGGTCTCTCGTAAAGATACGTTCTTGTCTAAGTATTTGCACCATCTTTGCCTTTCAACCTTCCTAAATCATCTCCTGCCAGGGCTCTCTGTGCCTTTACCTTGTAACTCCAATTTAGAGCTCAAACTGCAGCTTCATTTAAGCACTAAATTATAAGGTCCCTCCAATCAAATTAACCATTTCGATTTCACTACTTCAACACACCCCGACAATGAAGCGAGCCAAGTTCGAGTCATTAACGCCGCCGACTCGAGTCACATTGATCCAGACTCTTATGGCTGTGCTTTTTGTCTACCTTCTCTTTATGGGCATCGAAGTGCCTCTGGTCTTCAGAACTGTCTATGGCTATAGGTCCCTGTCATTTGACGGCCAGTGGGGGCTGGTCGGAACTGACTTCCAAACCCGACGATATATCGACCACCTTCCGACGAGGAAAATGCGAGAAGAGATTGAAGCGTCAGGTGTGTTCTTTAATGAAACTATATTCGACAGTATCGACGAGTTCAGTCCACTGCATAAAGCTGCGAAACAGGCGTTGTTAGCTGGCAAAAAACTCTGGGACGAAATGCAAAGCTCTAAGCTAACTGAAGTTAGTGAGAATAGCATTGACAAAATGATCGAGAAATGTCCCGATTCGATTGCTTTATCCGCGTTGGAGTTCTCAACCCGGAACAGGATCATGGAACTTCCATGCGGGTTGGCTCTAGGATCGCACATAACGGTGGTTGGAGAGCCGAAATGGGCACACCCAGAGAAAGACCCGAAAATTTCATTGTTGAAAGAAGGAGAAAGTGCGTTGATGGTTTCACAGTTCGTGATGGAGCTGCAGGGGCTTAAGACCGTTGATGGTGAGGACCCACCAAGGATTTTACACTTCAATCCTAGATTGAAGGGTGATTGGAGCGGTAAACCTGTGATAGAGCAGAACACTTGCTATAGAATGCAGTGGGGGAGTCCATTGAGATGCGAGGGGTGGGGCTCAAGAGCTAAAGAGGAAACTGGTGAGTTTGTTCTCATGTAGTTATCTGGGCTCCTTTGTTTGAGACTGATAAAGGTAATGCTGTTAAGATTGATTTAATTCAAGGTTGTGATCAATGTGATGAATGCAGTCTGACTTTGATTCATTTCTGGTGTAGTTCTCATTAATAAATCATTTATGTATTATGGTGTAACGAGGAATTTTGCTCAGGGAAGTTCTTTTTGTATTTAGTTTTTACGTTTTGGAAATAATTTACTTCTCCTTGTTGATTTGAGGGTGTCTTGTTCTCTCGCACATGGGAAAATAGTTTCCAATCTTCTGATGTTGTTATCCTTTTGTTTTCTGCTGTTCTGGAAGTTGATGGACAGGTGAAATGTGAAAAGTGGCTTCGTAAAGATACTAATAACGAGGAAGATTCTAAGCTTTCTTGGTGGTTGAATAAGCTAATCGGGCGGAGGAAAAGGATTTCCTATCAGTGGCCATTCCCGTTTGTCGAGGGCAAGTTGTTTGTTCTTACACTCAGAGCTGGCTTTGAAGGATACCATATCAACGTGGATGGAAGGCATATCACTTCATTCCCATACCGACCGGTGAATTACTCTCTCAACTTTTGAACAATCCTGGCACTTTTGACGAATCTGTCGTTACAGATGTTCTTAAAGTAGTTTCTGACGTTCATCAGGGATTTGTTCTTGAGGATGCCACTGGCTTGTGCTTAAATGAAGATATCAATGTGCACTCTGTATTTGCTGCTTCTTTACCTGCTTCGTTTCCAACCTTCGCTTCACAGCAGCATCTTGAGATGTCTCCTCAGTGGCAAGCGCCGCCTCTTCGGGGGCAGGTAGAGCTATTCATTGGTATTCTATCCGCTGCTAACCATTTTGCTGAGCGGATGGCTATAAGGAAAACATGGATGCAGCATAACTCGATAAAATCTTCATTGGTGGTTGCACGTTTCTTTGTAGCTCTGGTAAATATGTAGAATGGAGGCTTTGATTGATTTTTTGAATCCTCTATGCATCTATATAAATGCTAAATTGTTTTGTGACATTCTGACAGAACGGAAAGAAAGAGGTAAATGCAGAGTTAAAGAAAGAAGCAAAGTATTTTGGAGATGTTGTTATTGTTCCTTACTTGGATCACTACAGCCTAGTTGTGCTAAAGACTCTTGCAATTTGTGAATATGGGGTGAGTGATCGGAGTGTTGCTCTTGTCTTTCCTAGAGTCGTTTTTCGTTATGGATTGCAAGTTGCAATTTTGTGTTCAGTTTGTAGGACCACTGAAGGTAACTTGAATTCTTTTTCGATTAACAGACCCACAGAATAGCTGCAAAGTATGTTATGAAGTGTGATGATGACACATTTGTTAGAGTTGATGAAGTAATCAAGGAAGCTAAGAAATTTGATGGAGACAGAAGCCTGTTCATGGGAAACATGAATTACTACCACAAGCCCCTGCGCAGTGGTAAATGGGCAGTGACTTTTGATGTATGTTTTACGGTAAACGAACCAAGTACAGAGAAATTGTTACTGTTTACCAGCCTTTTGCTATAAGCTGAGTTGCAATTGTTCTGGGTTCTTAAAAGGGTACTAGGACACTGGGGAAGAGGGCTTTCATCCTCTGTTATTTTCTTCAGTGGAGGGCCATCCTGGGTGTCCCTGATATACTATTGTTTCCTTGTTTTCATTGGTTCCCTTGTACAGGAGTGGTCAGAAGAAGAATATCCACCATATGCAGATGGTCCAGGTTACATGCTGTCGTCTGACATTGCGTGTTTCATTGTCACAGAATTTGAAAATCATAAGTTGAGGGTATGTTAAAATTCCTTTCTCCCTAGGTGGTTGTATGTGCTTGCATGTTGATGTCTGCATCACATCATTTTCATTTTAAGTTAATGGGATTTTGTGACTGCCTTAACTCATAACCTAAAATCAATCTCCCATCCTGTAGTTGTTTAAGATGGAAGATGTGAGTATGGGAATGTGGGTTGAAAAGTTCAACAATTCGAAACCTGTGGAGTACGTACACAGCTTCAAGTTCTGCCAGCATGGGTGCATCGATGATTATTACACTGCTCATTACCAGTCGCCGAGGCAGATGATGTGCTTGTGGGACAAATTACAAGAAGGAAAGCCTCATTGCTGCAATACCAGATGATAGTTAAAGCGCAGGCTGTAGCTGCATTGAGCTACCAAGTTGGGAAGTTGGAAGAAAGAAAGTTTTCACATAAGAAACAATTGTTGAGGCTGTTGTACATTCCTGCAGAGAAGTGAAGATATTTAATGGGGTTTTCTTTTCCTGGAAAACCAGTTCCCATAGTTGAAGGGAATGGTCGAGGAACATTGTTTTCAGGAAGTAATATACAAATTTTCCCTGTGATCTCCCTTTCTCTGCAGAGCAAACTCAAAAAATGGACTTGCAATATTTAAGAACAGACTTATGGAGTCTTAACTTGTTTTTGGTTCACATGAATAATTTTTCATATTGAATAAAAACAGGAAACTTAGCATCATTTGAAGATGAAAACTCACTGTGGAGGAGATTAGAATTTATTAGCCTTACAGAAAAAGCTTTTGCCTTTCAGTTCTCAGCTGCTTGAAGGAATGATCTGTCGACATATACGTGGACCACAAGCAGAATAAAAAGAGAATACTTAAAGCACTTCAAAGTGCATTTTATTAAATTCCAGAAGGTTGTTTGGTGGTGAGAGTGGAAGCTTTTTGTCTAAATAGCTACAGGTTAAAATTTAACAAAACAGTGCTGTAGTTTAGAAACGAATGCAGGGAAGAAGAATGATTAAGCACAGTTCTGCCGTACTTTAATCTACTACAGTGTCAAATTTTCTTATGAAACTCCTTGTAAGTTTCGGCCTTGCAATGGCAGCAGTTGCCTCCACCACTTCCATTAGTTTACAACTTTGTTTAGTGCATAATGGTTCTAAAGTGCTGATCTTAATGATGAGAATAACACTATAGCTGCATATAATGCTCGATTTATTGCTTCCTGGAGCTTGCTAAACAAGTAGGTCCAAGGAAAAGAACCTTTACAATGAAATTGATTCTTCTTCGGTGGATATAGTGATAAAAAGTGAGAACCATATTCCCAGATGTAATTTTTAATGCTGGCAAGCTTTCTGTGAGATAAAGGCCTACTGTGCTAGCTGGATCACAATGTTGACTCACCTAATAACTCATCTTCTGAAACTACATACTTGTAGTGAAATTTTTAAGCTGCTTAGCTTTTAAGTAGTCAGTGAACAGTACAATTATGAAGCTCAGAAATTGAAATTGAGATAAAGGTGGCTATTTTCTTTCTGCACATTCCTTCCATCTGAAGTTACATTAAAAACAATCAACTTCTGTTCTGATGAGTACAGGAAACTTGCGTTCTTTATTTCACTCTGGTAAAGAAACTTTTTTAACTGAAGATGATAGTCCACCCTTTTAATGAAGTTTGGATTTCCCAATCTACAAGGTCCAAAGAATAAAGTATCCTAGTGCATACATAGGCCAATTACCTGCAACAATACCACAATTATAAGTTCGGATATTATTAACTATGTTAATTTCTCATAACTGAAAATTTGAGGATAAAGATACCTGTCTGCCATGGCAGAAGCCTTGAAATTTGATTAAATGAAGAGCCGAAGAGACAATCTGATGTTGTGTTGAAGCCATTGGGACAGTTGCAAACAAACGAATTGTAAACTCCACCATAGCCACAAGCTCCACCGCTCCTCTCGCAATTAGCACATGAAGTTGGGTAGTCGTTGTACACATTGAACTTATATTTAAGTGCTATTCCATACTTCCAATTCTCAGGGTTAGATTCCTGGCCACTGAAGCTGTAGAACCCAGCATATGCGGTGCATTTCAACTTCTGCAAATCCATTTCAAACGATGGACCGAGATCTACTGGTGTGTACACACAACACGTAGAGATAGGGAGATTGAGTATACTGATTGCTCTGCAGGTATACAAGAAACTGCAGATGGGTGCACCTGTTGTATCACATCGAAGGACTTTGGAGCTGTTATCACCATCATAGACATTGATTTGGAAGATAGGCGAGGAAGTGGTGGAACAATCGAGTAACGTGAAGACAGTGTCATCATGGAAAGAGAAAGGTGCATCCCAGTCGAGGCCAAAACCTTTGCTTGATTGAGTACAAGCACAGGTTGACATAGAAGGATCTGAGATGTACATGACTTGTTGGCCATAGTCTATGCTTGTTACAGGGTAACAACCAGTGTGTGTGGTGAAGGAGAGTTTTTCTTGGTTGCAACTCACATATTGTTGGAACCTTGGATCGCCACAACCAGGGCCAGTTCCAAATGGATACTTCAAGGGAATTTCACCACAAGAACTCTTACAAGCTTGTGACGATACTAAACTTGGAAAAGCTATGAAGAAGAAAAGACACAGAAGAAAAGTTGCACAAGAAAGCTTCAGCGTCATGTTATGAGTTAAACGAGTCAATGGAGGAAAATAGAAGAGAGATATAAGGAGTTCAGAAGAAGAGAGAATACGATGTGAAGAGCAATGGTATTGCTGTGCATTATATACTAAAGAAGGAGCTAATTACTTAATTTTTACTTTTTTCTTTTTTTTTTTCTCTGTGAAACTGAGAGTGAAGAAGGACGTGCTTTTGTTTTACTGGCATTAGTTAGAAGCAGACTTTCGGTGTCAGGCTGGCTAGCTTTTGATCCCTTTGCTTTTCCTGTTATAAGATGCCTTGTTTTCATGACTCTTTTCTTGTTTGTAGATTTATGAACTCGTCTTCGACCACAAAAAGTGCACTTGCTGCTCATCTCTCAGTTAATTCTTAACTCTACACAAAACTATGCTGTTTTCCTGCAATCAAACTCCAGAACCTGAAGAATGGGATAATACTGAATTATCTAGACAAAGCATTTTCTATTCTCTCAGGATATTTCTAGCCCCTGACAATCGTCAACCTTAACATTACCCCACTACAGCGGTGAAGTGAAATAATAAAATAAAAACACGGAGAATCTGAACTGGTTCTCCCGCACGAGGCTATGCATAGATTTCTGAGCCATCTTCTATATTTTGTTGGTGTGATTTTCAGTTTTTATTTTTAATTTTTGATTTTCTTTCAATATATCTGATTGTTAATAACAATATAATTATATTTTATTACTAATAATAATTACATATTAGATAAAAATTAAAAATATTTACCATATAAGCTTGACAAGTTATTAAAATTTTCTAATGTACATAGTTTTGATTTCCCTTATATAGATTCACTTATTTCATTCAATACTATTCTTACAAGTTCTTTTTGTGTGTTTTTATTATGAAAATATTTAGAGACGACAATAGCTTGGATCGAGTTAACCCGGCCTAACTTTATATATTTTTTAAAAAATTAAAAAACGACATCATTTTAGTACATTGTTTGTCGGGCCTTAGGCTGAGCTAGGCTTGGACGACTCCACCTGACGCCGAGTCCGGATCACTTGTCTAATTTACGCTGTCCAACTCTGTACAATGACCCATACGACGTCGTTTCTTCTTTAAGAATTCAAAACACGCACGCATGCTTTCCAAGCCAGAGGAGATGAAGCGTTGAAATTAATAAAGCCAAGCCACCTACCAGCGTTGACGCGGCTAAAGAAAAATAATGCAGAGCCATACATACCATATTATACATGATGTTGAGATTGACGTCTACAGGACTATTATAAAACATGGCTTGTACATGGCTATTATTTATGAAACGTTCATTGATCTTCATATACATGTACATGTTTTATGAATTTTGTACTTAAATCTTATTTATACGTAAATCTTATCTTATTATTGTAATAATAATAATTGTTATTATTATTATTATTCCTTATTATAATTATAAGGATTATTATTATTATCTTTTTCTATTTTATTAT
>JAOSBK010000009.1:27936470-27963316 GCA_027568895.1 Erythroxylum shatona | reverse complement strand
TATTAATTAATATAATATTAATATTCATTAATAATAATTAATATTATATTAATTATTATGAATATTCATTAATTATAATTAATAATAATATTAATTAATAATAAGTAATTAATAATAATTAATAATAATTAATATTAATAATATTGTATTAATTAATAATAATAATTATTAATATTAATTAATACAATATTAATAATATTAATAATATTAATTAAAAATAATTAATAATGTTATAAATTAATATTATTAACAAATATTAATTAATATTATTAACAAATATTAATTAATAATATTAATTAATATTATTATTGGTGTTAGGTTTAGAAAGATGAGAGGCTATTTTTGACATTTCTAATTCTTGTCCATAGGACAAGAATTTCTGTAACTCAGTTTTGGATGGAACAAAAAATTTTGTCCTTGTCTTCTGAGGACGGAACAAAAATGGGCAAAGACGGCAAGTAAACACCACAAAAGACAGAACTGTTATGTCCTTGTCCTCCGTCCTCGCGTCCTCAGACGCTAACCAAACCCTAGGTTAGACTCATCTCCTATCATAAAGGAGAGAGTAACGCCAGTGTGAGGGGGGTTTATGAGTACGGAACCGGCACTGGAGTTCTAAAAACTGATTATACCAAGACGGCTTGATTAAGCTGGAGTAATAAGATAAAAAAGGTAACAGAAAAGAATACAAACATGCATCGGTTTCGCAATTTATGTCCTATTTATATTTTCAATAATTGAAAAGGAGGGATATATTAATGCTTGTAAACAATAATGTTTCTACAAGTTATGAGATTCAACTTTTGGATTTTGCACATACCTTTGGTTACGAAATCTCAGCTGTTTGTTCTCTCATCAAACGGCTATCCTCCTCTAGACTTCAAACCTTGCACAGAGAAGCAATCACTATAACGATTTACGCAACTAATAATTCTAAATATTTGTGAAAATTAAAACTAAAATGCTTCTTTGAAACTCTCCTTTCGTTGATCCTATATACCTCTATACGAGAACAAACTCCATCTAAATTCACTTTCTTCTCCATTTTTTGGGGTTGACTCTCCAATCAGAGAACACTGATAACCAGATCTGGAAACAAAAGATCAGAATAAGGGAAACAATATAAAGAAAGAAAACTAGTAAGACAAAGAAACAGAGATGGATCTTACGTTCTTCGTCGATTTCTTGTCAGATCAGAGTACATTGATAACAGAGATCGTTCTCAGACTCTAGTTCGGATCAGAACACCGTTAATATCAGAGATCGAACAAGAGATGAACATAGGTGAATCACAGAGAAGCGACAACAAGGAGGGGAAAGACTCACATTTCTATTTTTAGCATGTAGGAGCGCCTTATTTATGTTAAGGCGTTCTATCTTTGTGTCACTTAATCTGATCCATATATTTGTGTAGACTCCACGTAAATGTGAATAAGATTAAACGGAACATAGTAAAAATTGGTTTGCAGCTCTACAGTTCATCGTTACTAAGTATTGGTTTCCTATTACAGAAACAAGAAACATATATTCTCCATCCTTAAGGAGAGATGGAAAAGGAGGCTTTGTAGTTAGAAAAACTGTTTTCTCTCTAGAGCGGGGAAGGAAAATTTTCTCAAAACAGTTCTCCAAGCTTTGCCCAACTACTGTATGAATGTGTTTCTAATATCAATCACAACCTATGATTAAGGTCAAAAGATTATAAATTCTTTCTGATGGGGCAGCATAACCTTTGGAAGTGGTCGAATGCATTGGTTAACATGGGATAAAATGTGTGAGTCAAAACTAGAGAGTGGTCTTGGTTTTCGACTGTTGCACTGGTTCAATTTGGTAATGCTAGCTAAGCAACAGATGGAATCTACTCCAAAACCCTTCTTCCCTCCTCGCACTAATTCTCAAAGCTAAATACTTTCCCAGGAACTCTTTCCTGGAAGTAACAAACGGATGCAATCTTAATTTTATTTAGAGGAGTATGTTACAAGTTAGAGATTTGCTAGCTATTGGCGCCCAGTGTAGAGTCGAAAATGGAGAGACCATCTCTGTATGGAATGATCCTTGGTTACCGAGCGATGTAGATATTTTTGTACAGTCACTCGTGATAGAGGGTCTTGAAGGTTTGCAGATGAATGACTTAATGCTAGCAGATGAGAAAGCATGAGACCTACAAGTTATACACAGTCTATTTTGTAATCTTGATGTGGAGAAAATTCTTTCTATTTCATTGCAAGGGACAAACCATCAGGATAAGTTGATTTGGCATTTTACTAAAGACGATTTTTACTCAGTTAGGTCAGGTTATAGAGCACCCCATAAATGGTTAAGCACTACGGATTTTGACGAGATAGCTAGCCCGTGGAAGAAATTGTGGCAGTTACCAATTCCTCCCAAAACAAAGGAATTTCTTTGGAGAGCATGTAGAGGGATCATTCAGGTGCGAGAGGTCTTAAAAAGGCAGGGAATGAACATAGTGGAACATTGTCCATATTGTGATGAAGCTGAAACTATTTCTTATGCTTTGCTAAACTGTGACCAAGCTCGAGCATGTTGGGCTTTATTAAAATTTTCTCTTATAGCTCCAAATTTCATTACTTTTTTGTAGGATCTCTTGACTAGCCCGATAGATGCGATAAGTCGGGCTTGTGTACTGCTGTAGCATTTGTGAAAAGCACGAAATTCTTTCATATGGCAGCAGAAAAGATAAGATCTAAGTGTTATTGTGGTAGCATCAAACAAGTTCCTTGAAGAATGGAACAATGCTCAATCTCAGGCTAGTTATTCTGGTACACTTGCAGGTACTGATAAACATGTTATTCGCTGGTCAGGTCGAATTGATGAAGCTATAAAATGAAATTGATGCCGCACTTTAGTCTGCTCAAAGGACTATGTCATATGGCGTAGTAATAAAAAGAGCGAGAGGTCAGTTCGTTAAATGTCTCTCAGGTTTCTCTACTTCCAATTATCCTCCTCTCATTGCTGAGGCTATTGCTTTCAAAGAAACTTTATCTTGGTTGATACATTCTGGCTTTATATTCGTGAAGGTGGAAACCAATTGTCTTCAATTAGTGCAGCGGCTCCACGGATCACGAAACGATATCAATGAGCTTAGAGCAATTTTAGACAAGTACAAATTAACAGCTAGTGGCTTTTAATCCTTTACATTTAACTGGATCTCAAGACATGTAAACACAATAGCCCATTTGTTATTCAAATCAGTTACTAGTTTTTCCAATAGGTTTAGTTAGGACATGCCGCCTGGGTTTTTGGTTAACACTTTAATGTATGATGGAACTTTATCTTAATATATGCGATTAGTTATCAAAAAAAAGATACATAAATAATAGACCCAAAATTACACATCAAATGCTACTATATATAATAAATTAATACATACATATAAATACTATAATCAATTATTAAAAAATTGAACTGATTAATTTTTAAAACTTTTTAATTTGATATATTGATAATTTTATAAGTTAATTATTTCTATAAATTAAAATTAATTAATTAAATTTTAATTAATAATTAAGGTTTTAATTAAACTTTAAGTCTTTCAATAATTACAGCTTCTCTTTTTCCGATCCTATTTCAATTTTTCAAATGTTTTATATTTATTATATACTAATTTTTATAATATTTTAATAATTGTTGCTCCTTTAAACTTTAAATATCTTAATCTTATTGATTTAATTTTTAACATAATTTTCAAAAAATTACGTATAATAGATGCATATAAATAAATTTTAATTTTAATTTTAAATTATAGTAATTATAAATTATGTGGTCAAAAATTAAAGTTTTTATTATCTTTCAATCCACATTTAAATTTAAAATTTAAAGCGTAAACATTAGGACAAACTCTGTGTCACTGACCCTGTCCATTCATCTCCAGAAATAAGAAAGAAAAGTTAAGAGAGGTAAGTTAATTGAGGATACACAGCCACAGACCAAGCACACACATACAGTATTATTCTTAGTTATCGGGCTTGGTCTTCAGGAGAGTATCCTTAGGCTTGTATTAGACTAAACCAATCAATTATATGCTGAGTCGAGACCTTAAGCCCACGATCATGAATATGGTCTGAAGGTTACTAGTATACATGATTTAGAGAAGTATATATGATTTAGAGAACTCGCGTAATATGCAGCCTTACTTTTAATTAACAAACTTGACTCTAGGCAAGGGCAAATAGAATACCTATCTAAGGCTCAACTTCATGAAGAATAAAATAGGCAACAAAAAGGGCTCTATTTTATTTCATTTTGTTTTTTATAAAAGTCTTGATCTTCATAAAGAGCAACAAAAATACTCCTATTTTATCTCTTTTATTTTTTATAAGAGCTCACTCTTAATTATCATAAAGAAAAAAGATAAAATAGGAACTTTTTTTATTTGTTCGAGGCCTATAAAATGTTAGGACCGACCCTGTTAACTAGTCATATAAAAATAAATAAATAACACCACCAACAATAGTAACAATAATAATAAGATGAAGACGAAGAAGACTGACTAGGAAAATATTTGGGTTAAATCACTAAGAGGTGATTATTACATATTTAAATGCTTAGATTAAATAAAAGAGGAAAATATTAAAAGACCTGTGAAAAAGACAAGGATCTTAATTTACCTAGAATATGACTTGCAATAAAAAACTTTGGTGTATTAAGAAACGAATTAAGCCATGATCTTGATAAGTTCCATAAGAACCATATCATTTTTTACACCACTCTCCAATTCTTGTCAAGTCTTTTTTCGTTTTCCCTTTATATTCTTGAAGTACAATACTCTCACATCTTCTTGTTGAAGCCTATGAGTATCTCATCTTTACATGTCCAAATCATCTAATATAATCTATTATAATTCGATAATATATCACCTTCACTAAGCACTAGTTGTGAACTACACTCACTTGGAATCCTTGTTCTTGAAGTCGGATTCCATAGTTGTTGAGTTAATGGTCCTTAAGGCCTTTCACTAAGCAACTTATGACTGTCACTTCTTACGTGACTAATCGGATTTGTTAATGCTTCCACTGAAAGCAAAATTATGATAAAATTGATTGGCAATACACTAACCCTGCTCATTGAAGCAATGCCTTTGCTTAGTCAAGAGTTTACTGGCTAGTCAAATGTAGTCAGTCTAATTTCATCGTCTAATTTACATATCATTTGAGATACTAGAAGCATTGTTCTTGTATATCTCATGGAACTATGTGGCACTATATATAACTTAGTATAAAGTCACTTTTGATTACAAGTTATAATCGAAGTTGGCGAAGGAAAAGCAAAGCGATGTTAATCTCAAGTGCAAACGTGTACTTAAAATGAGGAATCAAATGGCTTAATAAAAAAAAAGTTAAAGAAATATATGTTGATAATACCGACATGTGAGTGTTTTATATTAAAAAAAGAGGAGAAAAAAGAATAACATATAAGTTTAGTGAGTTATCCCACCTATTGTCAATTGATTTTAGAATATAACCTCACTTGGGTTTGTATGTAGTTTAATTTTCCTTCTCGTGTAGGCGCGTAGGCTCATTGCACATTTCACATGGTATCAAAGCAAGTTTTTGTCCGAATTATTATGTTCCCGTCCTAGCGGCCTGGCCCGATTATCATTACGTTTATTTCAAGTGACAACTAAAAGTCCAGTCTCAGTTACACTTGAAGGGGAGTGTGACAATACTCACGTGTAAGTGTCTCATATTGAAAAAAGAGGGAAAAGAAGACTAACATATAAGCCTAGTAGACGGCTCCACTTATTATCAATTGATTTTATAATGAAAACTCGCTTTGGCTCGTGTGTGGTCTAATTTTCCTTTTCGGGTGGGCCCGTAGGCTCATTACAAATTTTACAATATATTTCTTATTTAGTTTAAGAAAATTTATGAAATATGAAACTCAATTAAAAAAATGCAAGTTAATGATATAATTTTGAAGGAGATCAAGCACGTTATTTGTGTGGAAAAGCAGCATGAGCCAAACCGAGAGACAAGGAGAAGCATGGGTTAGTTTTCTTGGCTTGGAATTGAAGGGATATGAATAGGTATGGCAGTTAGACCCACTCTTGCCTCTCACTCACTCAGTCCCTCACTCTCCTCCATCCTTTTTCATATTAACTCATGCAACACAAAGTTTACATCACAAAAAACACACATTGTAACACACTTCACGTGCGGACTTCCGTTAGTTTTTTGTTTTCGTTTGACCGGCGGCGCCACCACCAGAAGGTCGTAGAAAAAGTCTCCAAACTTGCTAACCTCCTACCACTTGTCACCACCGCTTATCGACTCTTATTCACTCTCAATCTCTTATTTTACCTCATCCTCAAAATTAACCATGACTGTATCTAAAAACTAGGACTATTACTCCTCTATTCACCATACGTGATGCAACATAACGACAAGTTTTTCACTACAAGAAGAACAAACTCCATCCCTTTATCTTCACCATTCTTAATTACCCACGTTATAATTCACTTCATTAATCGTTTCTTTTCATCTTCCCTTCCTGTTTTTTGTTTCTTCTTCTTGGTTTTTCTCCTCTTTGTATGGCTTTGATTGTGGATCAACAATCGGAATTCAAGCACTTTTGTAAGATTTGCAAGAAAGGGTTTGGTTGTGGAAGAGCGTTAGGAGGGCATATGAGGGCACATGGAATAGGTGATGAAACTGGCCATATGGACGATGAAGACGCAGCAAGCGATTGGGAAGATAAGTTAGGAAGCGATGTGGCTCCGAGCAACAAGCGCATGTATGCATTACGAACGAACCCGAATAGATTCAAGAGTTGCAGGGTCTGCGAGAATTGCGGTAAAGAATTCCTATCTTGGAAATCATTTCTCGAGCATGGGAAATGTAGCTCCGAGGACGCCGATGAATCACTCGTATCGTCACCTGGGTCGGAAGAAGATGGAACGACGAGAAGAGGTTGTGGTTGGTCTAAACGGAAGAGATCATTGAGAGCAAAAGTTGGCGAGTTTAACTCGAACTGTCCGTCCAGCGAAGAAGAAGATCTCGCGAATTGTCTAATGATGTTATCTAATGCAACTGTTGATCCTTTAGTGGCTGAACCTGAAGAGTCGTGTGCCTCAGCGAGTAAAGACGAGGAACGAAGAAACCCAATAAGTTTTATAGCTCCTTTGGCTTATAAACCTACCATTGAGAAAGCTAAAGGCGTAGCTAAAGGATTGTTTGAATGTAAAGCATGTAAGAAGGTTTTCAATTCCCACCAAGCATTAGGTGGACATAGAGCTAGTCACAAGAAAGTTAAAGGGTGTTTCGCGGCTAGGCTCGATCAGGGTTTGGAGGATAGTGTAGCTGATGAAGATGTGATCACACATGAAGAGTTCTTGCCAACAAAACCTACGTCAGCTTTGCATTTCGATCATGGTTCAAATGCTCCAATGGCTTCTACTTCCAAAAGGAAATCTAAGGTTCACGAATGCTCAATCTGTCATCGTGTTTTCTCCTCGGGACAAGCTTTAGGTGGCCATAAGAGGTGCCACTGGATCACTTCGAATTCACCTGACGCTTCATCTCTCGCCAAGTTTCATCAGTTTCAAGAACAAGTGGAACAAGTTCAACACAAACCAAAGTTCATCGACAATCCTGAGACACTTGATCTTACGCTTGATCTGAACCTCCCTGCTCCGGCAGAGGATCACCCTGTAATCTTGGACGTGTCTACTCAGATTTACCTTCAATCCTGGGTAGGAATTGACGGAAAAGGAAAGGAAGAGCACCACCTCCATCATCACCAACTTGACCAGGACCACCAAAACGAGGACACCAACCAGAAAACCAACGACAACAAGAACATTGTCAATGACAACAACTGTAATAACTCAATGCAGGATACGGATAATGAAGCTGACAGTAAGATGAAGATACCGAAGCTTAGTGAACTAAAGGACATGAACACGAGTGGGAGTTCATCTCCATGGCTGCAGGTTGGGATTGGTTCAACTACTGGCACAGTGGGCACTAACCCATAATTATTAAAAATTTTGTGAAACTCACACGAAGATCTTCTCCTCTTCTTCTTCTTCTTCATCATCATCATCATCATCTTCTTTTATTTTCCTGATTACCATACTGTAATTACAGACTCAACAGGTTTATATTTATAACCAAACACAATTTTTTCGTAATCCATTTTCTGAACAAGAAAGGAACTTCTTAACCATCTCATAATTCCTGCCTATCATACAATTTCAAAATAGCAAGCGTTCTAATTTCTTCCAAATGTATGTTTTGGGTGTGCTCCGAACTGTTCTAACAAGAGTTTTTTTTTTTTTTTTTGGCCACGGATGAACAGAAAAGAAAGTTAAGGGCTTCTAACAAGAGTTGTTATTGCCTAAACTTACTAAAGTTGTAAATTGAAGGAAATTATTTTAATAACAAATTTTTTAGTAAAGTTCACGATTTAGAGTTATAGAATCCGTCACTTTATAAAATATAAAAAGAAAGTTGCATACGATTGATGACCCTTTTCTAACCTTTGTTGAGATATGAAGCCCGATAAAATATGCTAGACTTTACACCAGACCCACGTAGTGTATCGGTTTATTGAAAACAATTCACAATGAAAAAAAAAAAAAACTCTAGCTGCCCATAGATGTAGCCATATTTTGGTGAGTCACGTAAATCTGTGTGTTCGTTTATTTTTCGTATTATTTTTTGATTATTGTGATTAATCGTCCACAACAACCTTCGCAAAGTGGAAAGTGATAAATTTATTTATATATTTATGATTTTATTCTTAATTATAAAAAGAAAGATTAATGTCACAAATTTGTTATGATGTGAATTCTATCAATAGAATGATGAATATCATAATCTTATTCTTATATTTATGTAAAAATAGGTTTATGTCAAGATAATTGCATGTGGGTATATCATAAATAACTTTTTTATTAGGTAAAGGTAAGGTTGTATATTATCAGACCTCTCTAGATCTTACGCTTCAGCAAGACTTCAACTAAATATTGATAATCACGATGAGATCTATGTCTAAAATAATTAAGTTTTAGATATTTTAAATTTGAATATAAATTTCAAAATTTTTATATAAATTTTATATTTTATATTTTAATTAAGAGATAATAAATTTGTCATTTTTATGAAGTGAATTTCACGCACGGAATAATAAATCTACCGAGTGAAAGTTGACTTTGGGGAATAGTTGAAACGTTGGGCTGTTTGAGCAACAGAGCAAACAGAGCGCTGTGTGTGACAATTGGCAGGTGGGGAGGGGTTGTATTAGCATGTTTCGCGGACCCACGAACGCTCCGATGCTATCGCTAAATAGCCGTTCAGCTATTGGTTCATTAAAAGCCCAGACAGATGCGTGCCATCGCATCACTCGCAATGGACTTGCTCAAAGTCGCAACTTTTTGCCACGTGTCCAGATTTGGCCAAACCTTATACGTAAATCAATCACTCACATGTCCGTTCACGGTCATGGTTGATATTGGATTTGGCTTACTCGAAAGCATACGTTTCAAGTCCAACATTTTGATTTACAATACATTTTGAAATCTAATTTAATATAATTTTTAAAAATATTTAAAGTAAAATTTTAATTATTAAAAATATAATAACCTAAATTTTCATGAATTAAGTATTACACTGAAAATTAATGTTTCAAAAATCAGATCGAAAGTTAAACCACAATTAGTATTAGATTGTTATAAATTGACTAAAAATTGAATAAAATTAAATAATTTAAAATATGATTGAAAAAAATATTCTTATTTATCGAAAAATCTAAAGTTTAATTTAAAAAATAATTATTAAATAAAATTAATAATTAATAAAAATTATTCGATTATTTAATAAATTGATTATTTTTAATAATAAAGTTGTTAAAGTAAATCGAATCGAAAATTTAAACGGTTCAAAATTTTTACGGTTTAACCGACTAAACAGATTGAATGTTTTAATCATTATTAAATTTTTATATATATTTATTGGATTGATTGGATTATTTTTGTCTTAATAATCATTTAAAATTGTGGTTTTAAAAATCAATTAATTGAAAGAAGAATTCTCAAATTAAAGTAAATGCTAATATATAATATCTGTTTAATAATCAGCGGGATGTATTAGCATATTCTATGAATTGATTTGACTTACATTGTCATTTTAAAATAAAAAGCTGAAAGAATAGTAGAATATAATTTAATATTAAACTAAATAGTTATATTTTAGTTTTAATTTAAAATTAAATAGTTGAACAATCAAATCATTTATTTAATTATGTGATGATTATATAAAATTAAATTATTAATAATATATTTAAAAATGTCTAATCTTTTGAAAAATTTTAACTTAGTCTCCAAATTTTTAAAGCTTTTAATTTATTGATTAATCTTTTAAAATTCATATAACTTAAGTTAAAAGGTTGTTTTTTTGATATAGCGTGTCTATTAAATATTACGTGAATGTTCATCTAACATTAGTATAAAATAAAGTATCACTTTAATTTGATTTACACAAATTTTGGAGAGTTAGTTTTTAAAAAAATTAATTATAAATGACATAAATAAGCTCCTTTCTTATATGTTATAATTTATATTGATTTTTAAATAAAAAGAACAATTTTAATAAACATAAAAATTTATTGGCATATTATATTTAGATAATTATATATTCAAAATTCTACTAATAATCCGTAAACATCTTCACATTTGAATTATTCGTCTTGTTCCTTTTATATAAAAAAAAAGAGAATACTTACTATAATCAAGATATCTCTTATGAACAATGCATAATTCCTTTGAATAGCATGAAATATTTTTTGGTAATATCACATTTAAAAAAAGTAACAACAACATTTAATAAAAATTCTCACTGAGATTCGTAATCTAAAGAAATTCAATAATACGTAAAAACCTTATCCCTAATTAATAGAGAGGTTATTTCTAAATCATATTTTTTTTACCCTATGTAATTTAATCAATGACTTAAAGGTTACCCAAGAAATGAAAACAGAGTATAAACCGAATTAAAACCCAAAAGCCGCTTTTGCAATTACTCACACAACCATTTTGTAAAACCTGTGGCCATAGATGGAAGAAATGAGTAAAAGTTGGAAACGAAGCCTTCCCGGAAATTTGACTGAATCCACGTATGCTTCTTCTACAAGGTCATGGTTGTTTTTTCCTGGAAGAGTGTCGGAGGCTTACTTTTACCTCTTTTCTTAGACTGAAAACGTGTTCTAGGAGACTCTTAGCACTTTTAGGAGTTTTCCGCGTTGTTAAATCTGAATCAGGTCATTGGACAAGCAATGTTCTAGATAAGCTACTGCATGTGATGGCGTTGAGTTTCACCGTCAGGGTCTCTCGTTTGGCAAGTTGTTGGAGACCTGAGACCTAAGAGTTTCAAGTTTCAACTTTTCAATTTTTTTGCTAATTGTGACATTTCTAACATTATGTAGATAAATTTTAGAATTTTTATAAGTATTTAAAAAAATTCAGTTGGTTTTATTAAGTGACCGTTTCATCACAATAACTTAAGTTGTCGTATGAAGCTACTTAATTGGTTGTATGTATTCATTAACACAACCGCTCAATTGAAAGCTCTTTAGGTTTGAAGCTTATACAAACTCATTATACTTTGTGATGAATGATAGGTAAATGGTAGGATTCAAACTCACGATTACTTGATCACAAAGACTCTAATATCATGTTAATTGATCGTTTCACTACTATAACTTAAGCTGTTGAGTGAGATCAACTTAATTGGTTGTACATATTCACTAATAAGTTTAACTTAAAATATTATATTATATATAAATAAATCAATGTAAAAGAAATTATATAATATAAATTGTAAAATAATAACATTATTTTAAAAGATTAAGATGAATTTAATCACGAATTCGAATTAAATAATAAAAAACAGATCAAATTTTATGTCGGGTCAGCGGGCCGGATGCACCGACAACCCGTTTCCATGTCGAATTTTGAGATTCAAATTGAGATGAATTATAATTAAAAAGGATTTGTTAAATCAATTAAAAAAAGAGAAACGGGAGGCATCACGTGGTGGCGTTCGTCGTTTCACTCTCTCGAGTGCAACTGTTGATAGATAGATGGCCCAACTGAAAGGATTATCCCAACAATTGGTGGGTCCAAGACAGATGAAACAGATCCTACGTCTTATGTGGCCCATTCCACATGTCACGCAAAGCATGTACGGTGGAGATCGCACCTGTACTTGTACGCACGGCAGAGCACAAGCTTACAAACAATTTACACACACCACTCGACGTGCAGCGGAGCGGAGTGAGGGTGAGCTAGTCTTCACGCCGACTTGATTACATGTCAGTCCGAGAACGGAAGGTCTTTGGTACCCCAAATCTAAAAAAATGACTTCTCAGAACTTAAATCGAACGGCCTACAGTCGCCGCACGGCTGCACCTGTATTGTCAGCAACTGTCTTTCTCACATTTAGGTCTGGACCTAGCTAGCTGATTTTTTTAATTGCCTGTTAAGTATTTTAAGAGAGTCTTAATTATAAAAATGTTTAAACTATCTACACTTAAACTAATATTCGATCAAACCAGATAGGTCTTTTGTTGAAGATAAAGCTGATTTCAAGTTTTAAACGATTGCATATATAAAAAAGAGTCGAATTTGCGACTTCACTTAAGTTAAAAGAGCCCCTTACCATAACTGAGTTAACACAATTTGAAGTTAACTCAACTCTGAGTCGGTACACACATGCATAAAAATACCAAAATAGAGATTAAAAAGAGGAGCCATGGTTCACAACGCATAGCTCGTGTGTCTCGTGAAACCCTTACTTTGTCAAACCAATAGGATCTGGACTGCAACGTGCTAAGCATATTTATATATTTAAATAGAGAACTTCACATTCAAAATAAATTAAAAATTAAAACTAACACGCTCAAATTAAGTAAAATTTTAAGTTTAATAAAAAAAATACCCATTTGAGATTTAGAGTTGAATAGATTAAAATAATTTTAATTTACATAATTAAAAGATCTAAAGTTGTTTTTAATATTTAAAAAAACTTGAAGAGTTTAGAAGGATAAAGATAAAGATAAAGATAAATAACTAACATTTAACTAAAAGCCTCATTGAGATATCGATCGAGTTTGAGAATATTCAAAAGTGCGGAACTTTATTCCTAATTGATAAAATATACACAAACTCAATACCGCAATAATTACCAAAAAGTAGAAAACATAATTTTATTTATTTTTAATTTTAGAAGTCATGGAAAAACTCATTATATTAGGAGGCGATTAGTTCACGAAGGGTAATAAGAATAAAAATATGAATTAATATAATAAAGAATGAGAATGAAGTATAGCTAACAATAAATCTCATTTCTTTGGTATTTCAGATGAATAAAATATTGCTGAAAATGAGGAATTAAAATGTGACCTCTATTCATACCAAACATGAGTTTTCATTCCATACCCATATCTTTTTTAAACAAGCACTCCCTTAGTCTTCGATTAGAAAATATTGACTAAACAATTGAATATGAACAACAAACATGAACTAATCAAATATCATTGGTATAATAATCCAACTTAGATTTTAAACTTTATTAAAATAATTAAAATAAATTATAAGTTTAAATTAAATATAAATTAATTTGATTTGATTTTAAGAGTTGAATTAGATTGTCATAAAAATAACTGATTAATTTATATAATACTTATACTATATATATATATTATTTTTAATTGAATTTTAACAATAAAATTAAAAAAACAAAAAGACTTTTTAAATTTTAAATATAAAAAAAATAAAATTTATTAAATTACGTGAAATGTCTAAATTAACTTTTAAAAAACTCTTTAATGATTTGGACCACACTTAAAGGACACGTTGAGCGAAAGTTTAGAATAAGGAAAAGAGTGTTATTGTCTTTACTTGTACATTGGAATTTCGTGCATAAGAGAAAAGAGAGAGTTAGTGTGAGGTATGGAGGTTGGAGGCCGGTTTTAGCTACAAGTATGCAAAAGATGTAAACTTTTTTTTTTTTAATGTCCACGAGATATTTTAGGAGGATTTTAATTATGGAAAGACATCTTTAAGTCATTTACATTCAGATTAATCCCCGCTTGAGTAGGGTAGATCTCTTAGAAAAGGTAAAACTCTAACTCTAAATTTTAAACGGTCACATACATGAAAGTAGTTCGAACCCATGCTCTTACTTGATCCAGAAAAGTTCCTTATCAACTCACCTAAAGATGGAACTTTTAGCTAACAAGAACGTGTAATTTGGTCTTAACCCACATGGACCACGCTCGTTAGAATCAAAATAGAAACGGAGAGTGGCCATAGCTTTGGGGCTCAGACTCAGTCAGTCCATTAGCCCCTAGCGAAACGGCATTAACTACTTCCCCATTGAAAGCTCCTTCCTCAAAGGGGACGTTGCTTACTTTCTCACACAATTTCCAACCCTTCGTTTCGATTTCTCATTAGACATTTCAACCAAAAGATCCAAATTTGAAGGGCTAAAAATGGTTACCTCTTAATTGTGATTAACTGGCTTTCGTTTTCATTAATCATTACTTAAATTAACTTAATAGAGTAAGTTAGCCGGTCCAGCCGGCTCGCTATAGCTATATACCATACACAACTGACAGTTGGAACCTTAAATGTTATCACAGAATCTCCATGTCAGCTTTTGTTTGTCACGTAACGAATACGTAGTATAGCTATTAACTCCGTGGCAGTGACACGTCGGACAAGTATCTGACATGTACTTTGCTAATTTGCCAATCTGTAAGGTCCTTACCAGCAGCTTCCCTTCCCTTGTGCGTACAAGTAAGCCGCCGGTTTATTACGGCAATTTGTTTCTGTCGTATTCCGTAAATGCCCACAACTGTTTTTAATTTATTACATCAAGTACTTTTCTTTTTTCTTACAGTTGAAAACGTGAAACTCAAGACTTAGTTTTCGGACAACAAAGAAATGCAACACATTTCAATTAAGGTTTTAGCTGTTGTCCGATTTACCAAAGATAGTAGATGAAAAGGGTATTTCGGGACAATAAGTGGAGTTGAAAAGAAACGAGTAAGTGTTTATGGGAATAAATACAGAAACGGGCAAGTCTCGCATGTTACATGTCACTGTTTCCCTCTTCATGCATAGGCTTTAATTAACTTCTATTTATTGTTTTACGTGGCGTTTAAAAGAGAAATTACGCAATTTTTATTAATTTTTAAAAGTCTAAAAATGGAATTTTTGTAACTTGGTATATATCTCGTGGTGGAGCTTACGCTTGTCACCTACTCTTTAGTTTCCACTCTCTAACTTCTCTCAAACTCTGTTACCAGAGAAAGAGAGAAATCCAAAGTTTAAGGCTTTTGTTGAGTTGGAGAAGAAAAGGTTTGATTTTTGCATCTGGGATTTTAATGGAGAGGCATAAGTGTAAGCTTTGTTTCAAGGGCTTCGCTAATGGAAGAGCTCTGGGTGGTCATATGCGGTCTCACTTGATGAATCTTCCTGTTCCTCCAAAACCAGTAGTTGTAGTAGAAGAAGAAGAAGAAGAAGGACAACAGCAACAACACATTCAACTCAGTGAAGATGTAGAGTCAGCTTCGTCGTCTTCATCTTCAGAGGAGGAAACTGAGCAAGGGCTAGGAGAGGGAGAAGAGAAAGGTGTTTATTATGGGTTGAGGGAGAATCCAAAGAGAAGTGTTCGTTTGGTAGATCCTGAGTTTTCTTTCGCAGTTAATGCTGGGTCTGTTGTTCTTCAAGACAGAGAAAGCGAGACCGAGTCATCGAAGAGTCCAACTCGGAGACGATCTAAACGGACCCGGAAGTTGTTAGAGTCTCCATACAATCACCAAGAACATGAGAACATCATGAAGAAGGTTAATTATGATAAAGTGAGTAAGGCCGAGTCATGGGCTGAGCCTGAACCGATGAGTTCAATCTCTGACACGACCACCGAGGAAGATGTGGCCTTTTGTCTTATGATGCTTTCCAGGGACAAATGGAAGCGAAGAGAACAACTTAACAAGCAGATACAAGAAGAGAAAATGGACGAGGAAGTGGAAGCTGAAAAGTACTCCATGGAAGAAACGGATGAATCAGAGGAGTTCAAATCTTGCAAGACTAGAACAAGAGGGAAATACAAGTGTGAAACTTGCAAGAAAGTGTTTAAATCCTATCAAGCTTTGGGTGGACACAGAGCAAATCACAAGAAAGTTAAGGTCTTCACACCAACCCGAGAACGAGAGAGAGAGACAGGAAATGCAGGTACTTCAAGTTTAGTAGTTGCAGAGAAGAAAATTCACGAATGTCCTTACTGTTTCAGAGTGTTCTCTTCTGGGCAAGCCCTTGGTGGGCACAAGAGATCTCACTTTACTGGCGTACAAGCAACCCCTGCCATTAGCTCCACAAAGTTAGGGGACAGCTTGAGTTTGATAGATCTTAATCTTCCAGCTCCTGTTGACGATGATGATATTAGCCAAATCGAGCTTTCTGCTGTTTCAGATGCAGAATTTGTCAACCCCATCAAGAGGTGAGTTTTGCTTAGTTCGCACAAGAACCGATTCGATGCAGAAGGAAGAACTTCTATATTTTTGCCCAGCTTTTGAGTTTTTCGATCTGAAACCATCCAACTTTCTTATTGTTGATTAAGTTATACGGTTCCTAATTTCCTGATAGACCATTTCTTGTTGGAATTCTAACTCTGTAATTCATTTGCTTAGCATCCATCGACTATTTGCTCTGTTTCTGTAACAATTCAAAGCTGATTTAGTATTGAATGCAGGAACCCGATATTTACTAAACGATTTCTGGGTTTTGAGATACAGAATTCATAGTTTTGAAAACTCCTGCGAATCGATTCGGTTCAAAGCTCCAGCCGTTTTTGCTAGCTCTTTGCTTCCATAGCCAAATTTTCTTTATTTAAACTACAGAAAAGTCTCATTCTCGAAGAGGGGTTGATCAAAACCGATTGGTTTTATCAATAAAAAACTAACATCCACCACCTGTCATTACTAGCTTTTAACAGTTCATGACGGAGTAGTCGATTCCTTCTTACCTGCAATTCTAATTCACCATTTTGTTGCTTCCCTGTCCCTGTCCTTTCCGTGTCCCAAACTTTACTCAATAGATCTGTTAGTCGAGCAGAGATTAGAGTGTGACAGACTTTATCATATAGCCCATGAAACTGAACCTCAAGTACATTAAATTTTCTTTCACTTTCTCATCTCATAACTTGGAAAACCTGAAAAAGCTGATCGAGAAGGAAAAGCAGAGACTAATGCTCTGCTTTTTCTTACTCGAGAACAACATGTCGACTCAGTCGAGCTCAGATAGAAGAATATAGAAACCTCATCACAAATTCAGTACTTCGCAATAAATGAGCATAAGATCTGCGTCTTCAATATGATTTGTCTTGAGTTTCTTAGTTCTTTCCCAACATTTTTCTTCGGTTTTTTTTTTTTTTTGCAATTTAAAATTTAAAATATTTTTTGAGAAATTTTTTATAATTTTAAATTTTTTATAAACCTTTTTTTAGATTTTGAATAAAAATAGCATAAAAATATATATAATTAATAAAATGTCTTTGATACGTTATCCATCTTAATTCTTGAAATTTATGTAAATTAATAAATTAATATAATTTTATTAAATTATTAATTTTAACCATATTTAATTAGTTCATTTTACTTTCAAAAATTAGGTTGACTTGTCATGTAAGCAACATTTGATTCGTCGGATTAGAAAGAGTTTTTAAAAAAGATTGAAAATTACAAGAATATTAAAAACTTTAAAAATTAAGAAGTTTTTTTTATTTCTTAAATTGCAAATTAACTCTATATTTTTATCCCATTTTATTAGTAAAATTTAATTTGTTCCTTAATTTTTATTTTAAAATATATTTAAAATCTTAAACTTTATTTTTAATTGAATAAATTCTAAAACTTACAAAATATTGTTAAACTAAGTTAAAACCTTAAAACTGTATTAATTAGACATGTACCTTAAGATTCTTGTGTTAACTGTGTATTAATTAGGCATATTCCTTAAAATCGTATGCTATAGGCTCTTGACTTGGTTGGGTAATAGCATAATCCATGAAAGTTGCCTAACCCATAACGTACGCCTAAATTGGCTTTGCGGACAAGCCGGCCTTTGAATGCTGAATGGTATGGTTCATTACATTCTGGAAGAAGGCAACAAAATCATGGTCACGAGTCATGTCAAACGACTGACGTATCGCTTTGTTAGCCACAGGGATGAGCATTTACTAATCAAATAAACACTCATATATTGGCCATGTTGGCATAACAAAATCATGGCCACGACGATGGTTGATTATATCAGTTGATTTAATTAGTGAATAATATCAACTATTTATTAAAAATATTTTATAAAATTAGCTACTTAGTATTAATTATTGATATATAAAATAACTTATAAAAGCGTGATTTAAACAATTTATAAGGGCATGAATATTATGTTTATTAATATTTCATTGAATATTCTTGTAAGAATTTAGATATTTAATTTTACAAAAATTAAGTTTAATATAATAATAATAATTTAATGTTAAACTCTTTATTAATATGAATGATGCACTGAACTACATCATATTGATATTTTTATATAATATGTATAAATTTTATTATTTAATAAATTAAAAATATCTATAATTATAATATGACACAGATACGATATATATCATAATTCAAAAATTATAAAAAGAGGGTATAATTGTTTTTTTACCTATTAATTTTTGACTGATTATTCAAAAAGTTTCATAAGAGAAGCTTTAGAAATCAGCTTATTAAGGTTAAATAAGATAACCAATAAGTTATTCACCAAGTACATTAATAGTTTTTGAAGATAGTCAAAAGGCTAATTTTTAGTCAATAAGTTACAAAACAGCTGATAAGTTATTTGCCAAACACATCAATTATCTTATCCCAAAAAAAAGATATATTATATCAAGAAATACATATTTATTTAAAGTTTAAATATATTGTGATTATATCTTTTTTTTGAAAATTTATTATTAATATTATTTAATTATTATACAAAATTTTGAACAAATTTTATTATTATTTTAATTTAATAAAAGTCTAAAAAAATTTAATTACTAATTTATACTACGTGTGAACTTATTGAAAATAGCCTCTTTACTTAATAGGAATAATCTTGCTTACTACTAAATCTCTCTATCCCGTATTTTAACGACACGCGTGCTTTTTAAAATTTTATTATTTACCTTTTACGATATTATTTAATTAATATACAAAATTTAAACATATTTTATTAGTAATTTTCTATTTTAAATTCAAAATAACGTAATATTAAATTTTTATTTTTATTTTTTTTGACAAAAACGGCTTAGTAGTTGCTTTCCCTTGAAAAAAGCCAAAAGATTTGGTAAAAAAAGGGTTCCTACAACTCTTTAAGTTGTGCAAGAAACTCGAAAGTCCATGGAAAAGAGTGAAGATTTTGTAGTTACATCACATGGTTTCATGCCTGCTGGCCTTCTTTTTCATGTTAGGAACTTGTTGATTCACAATGTGTCGAAGAAGGAATCCATCTCTTCAACACACTAAACACAAAAAGAAGAAGACAACATAAAAGTCTGGATTTTCTATGTTAATATCATTGTTAGTAGTTTTTGTTATCTTGAATGACCAAGCAATGACATATTCAACTCATCCCATACCCAAAGTAACAAATTGTTTGAGTTGATTAAGTTTTTAATAGATATAAAGAGTTCAAATATTTTGTTATATTTCGTTATATTTTGTTTTGAAATAATTTTTAAAAGTCGAATTATATTTTAATTTTATTTATTTATATACTTATTGTAATTTTATTTACATATTGATTTAGCGTTCTAGTTTTGCTTATTTACATTTTACCTGCATCACTTTTTTATTGTTACATCTGCATGTAACTCTACTGGAAATAATATCTCTACTATGTAGGGATAAGACTGCATACTATCAAATCTTTCCAAACTCTGCTTTATTGCGAATCTTCAGACTGGGTGCGATGATGATGATGATGCTATATCTTTTAAAATAATACAATTTTGGTTTAAAATTTAAAAATATCGTAATTCTAATCTCGAGCAAAATGACATTATGTTAAATAATTTAAGCCATACAATTTAAGTTTGATCGAAATTCATATTAAAGTTGTATTATATTTTCGGGCTAAAAATTTATTTTAAATCTCAACATTTATAACAAAATATAACTTAAACTCGAACGTTTTGAAACATTCAAATTAAACCTCATCGTTTTAAAAAAGTTCGAGACAAATTCTAAATTAATGAAAAATTAATGTGGTTAAATTTCCTCAGTTAAATTTCATGTCAATACTAACTGTAATAATATTTTTATATTTTCTAGAATCTAAAGTGGATCTTACGTCCATATAATTATTTTTTAAAATTAATTCAAATGTTAATGGCAATAGGGCCTAGTTTTTGGTAAAAAAATGAAAATAATGTCACGTCAATTAATTAAGAAATAACTAATTTTAAATTATTTTTTCAATATTTTGAAAATATTAGGATTCAATATGAATATTTCATAATGTTAGGATCTATTTTGCGTTTAGTTATAAATAAGAGGATCAAAATGTATTTTAACGTATGTTTTGGGGGTTGGTTAGTCCCGTCTCGGTCCAGTGTCATGCTTCTTTGCTTGGTGAATTGAGCTTCACACTTGTGTTATACTAAAAAGTGGCCACTATTTTTTGGGTTAACTTGCTGGTTCTTTTGGTTCTAGAGAAACAAATCTATTTTTGATTCTACGTTTACACGTCCCATCTCACTCTTGTTTTCTCTCTTATCTTTTGCAGATCAGGTGCAGCAGGCTGAAGCCCGGCACAGCCCGAGTCCCACTGGCTCTCGCCACGTCAGGTTCAACGGGTCGGTTGGAGTCGTCCGCAGGAGGGCTGGGTCAAGCTCAACACCGATGGGGCCTATCATCTTACTCATCACACGACTTCAGCCGGGGGTCTTATACGCGACAGTGCTAGAAATTGGAGATGTGGGTTCTCCCAGCTCATTGGTTGGTGCTCAGCGCAGTTCGCAGAGCTCTGGAGCGTCTACACCGGTCTCTCCTTCACTTGGAGATTGGGCTTCCGGAGGATTGAGCTGGAAGTGGACTCGATGGGGGTGCACTAACTCCTATCCTCTGTGACCTCCCGCTCTCAGTCGGGCATCCCCCTCGTCATGGGTATCCGGGAACTCCTCAACAGGAACTGGTCTGTTGTTCATCGTCATGTCTTCCGAAAAGGCAACAGATGTGCGGACTGACTCGCCGACCCGGCAGGACAGGACGACATTAGAGTCACTTTTTTTGATGTACCACCCTTAGGGTGTCACAGTCTCCTCCTAGAGGACATGTCGGAGACCAGTTTTCCCCGACTCATTTGAGTTCGGTGTAATTTTTTCCCCTTTATACAAAAAAAAAAAAAGTGATTTTAAATTAGGTCCATAGTCTCCCATATACTATTTAGTAACCATACTAACAAGTAACAACGCGTATATGAATACATCACTCTCGTTACTTAAATAGGACAAATTATATATAAGCCTTGCAGATTAGGCTGAAGCTTTATTCATACTCAGCATCACGGCAAAGGTACTCGTATCAACCATTCAACTTCAACATCTCATACTATGCTATGCTTCCTTGTTTATCCTTATATTTAGGTAAATTTAATATTCCTGACTTGAAGCCTTTCATATATTGTTACGAATAATAATATAAAATAAAGTAAAATGATCACGTACTTATATACATAAAATTATTAAAAAAACTAAAAGTTGTCTTAAAATATTCTATTGATGCATTTCTTATCTTTTTAAATAATTAATTGCAATTTATGTTTTTTATGGGAATATTTTAACTGAATTTTTAACAATATTTTAATAAATAATTTTTCTTTCTTTTAATTTACATAAGGTCTACAAATTAAGATGCATAATTTATTATTTAGTATCTCATGTCAAATAGGATGAGTCTGAGAACAACAGGTAAAGTTATTCATTTGTGATCAGAAAGTAGGGATGACAATAGATAGGATTAGGGTCGGATATTGCTCTACCATATCTATTGTTTTATGACTATTACCATTACCCATTTAAAAATTTTGGATATCCATCAGGTTGTATAGCACATAAAAATATAACTTCTAAATAGAAAATATAAAAAGCAGATCACTCCAAATCAAAATTACTTTAATAATAATAAGTCAAGATTTTGTTTTGTATGTCTTTAAAAAATCATAAAATTAGAATAATAAAAATCATAATATCTAATACAAAAACATCATATATTTTTTACAATAAAGAACTAGAACAAAGACATAAATATCCAAAATTTCAAATTGTCTTTGCGTGAACTCCACGACATTCAAAATTCCGTCTCCATATCATTTGCATTATTATCATTATAAAATATGATAAAAAAGGTGAGGACTGAAGACTAAAATAGAAATTTTAAAGCTGTTTCTCATCAGAAAATATTAATATTTTTATTATATTTAACTATAAATATTCAAGAAAAGCTTAAAAATAAAATTAATAAAAAAATTGGTTGGATATGGATATCCATCAGTTTGAGTTATCACTAGACTCATATATAAATCTATACCCACGTTAGTTTTTCATCATCTATTTACCATGTCTATTTTTAAAAATCGAATATTAATCAGGTTAAAAAATACAAAAATATAAAAAAAATTTGTTTAAGTGATATCCTTGTCTCGTACTCTCGTCCAAACAGAAAGACTTATCCTTAAATTCAAAATATCTAAAACATATCTTCTAACTTCCCTTTATTGAGTGCTACAAATAAGAAGATAAGTCAACACGTTGCAACTTTAATTTCCACGAGTCTATTTTTTCTCCTAACCATTCCAATTCCAAATGCTTCGTGTGGCTTGTTTTTACCATACAGTGGATGGAAAAGAAGAGAGTAATAGAGAGAGAGAGAGATAGAGCTTACATTGGTCAAGTCGATATTAAGCAAAATGCCATTTATTCCTTAGCCAATTAAAAAGGACGAGTCCTCGTCAAGAGGAACTTTCCAATACGATTTTCAAAGTCATTGTTATCTGACTTTAAGGAACAGGTGAGTTGGTTGGAAGCTCTTATAATTTAAGTGAATTTATGAGTTCAAACTTTTCTTATATATGTTGCTATTTAAACTTGAGATCAGAGTTTTATCTTTCATAAAGGACCTATTCAACTTGAACAAAAATTAATTTAAAAATACCTTTTCAGCAGGCAAACCAAAAAAAGTCATCGTCGTGTAGAAAACGTGTTGGCATCATGTACTCCTCCTCTTATTCGATCACTATTTTATGATTGCTTCTTCACTTTAATGCGCTGACCCAATCAGCCTCGTAAGTCGCGGAACCGTGGGGCTTGCAATGGCCAAGACAGGCTTGGTCTTATGTGGTCTTTATCTACGAGTCGGTTGGTCGGTCCTTGTTTTTATTCGGACACCAAAAAGAAAGGGCAGTCCCGTGAAACCCAATTTGTAAGGGAAAGAAAAAACACCCAAGGGATCCTTGAATTTTTACTTTTAAGTCCACATATAAGTTTTTTAATTTTAATTTTAAAAAATTTTATTATAACTACGTGGTAGGTTTTGGGAACTATTTAAGGTCTTAAACTCAAGTGATTAAAAATAAAATTGATAATAACAAATTTTACTGATATACCGGATCTGAGAAAGTCTAATAATACATAGCCTTGTCTTTAACTAATAAAGAGTCTATTATACAATTTTATATAATTTTTTATATTTCCTACTTTGAATAAAAAATATATTTCACAAAAATTTATCAATTGGGTGGACATATAAAAAAGATAATTTTACCATTCCCATATATATATAATTGTAACACCTACTTTTTAGCATTTTAAAATTAATTTAAAATATATGATTCTAACATTTAAAAATGAAAAGAATATGATGAAATTATATATTTTAAACATTTAATTAAGAAAATTTCTTGAAAATAAGAAAAAAGAAGTATTAAATTACATTTTTTTATTATTGATGTAGACTTATTTATTTACATTTTTATTTAGTAGGAATAAGACTGCATACTATTGAACTTTTCAAAATCTCGCTTTTTTATGAAACTCTTATTAGGTATAGTTGTTTTGTTGTTGTGCTTAAAAATAAGAAAATTTTGATGTAAGAATTTAAAATTATGTTGAATAAGGTTAAAATTATCTGAAAAGGTCAATTTTGGTGAAAGAATAAATTTACAGCTATCTCTTATATCGATGAGATCGAGTATAGAATTCTGTTTACTCCCTTTATTTTGAGTATCCGTTTCCCTCATTTTTTTGCTAGGATTGAAAATCCTGTATTTTACATATCTATATAATTGAATCATTATATTTTCGAAATAACGTATAAAGAAGTGTTTCAAATTATTACTATTTGAGTGAGGCAATAGCTATGAAAAGAAAGGTTCCTTTTAAACCTCGCAGGTAAATTAAGAACAATCCCTACATTCAAAGCTCTCTTTTTACCATTAGCAAGAACTTGTTTCAATTCAATTGCCAATTATAAGGAATTGGACCATACAGTAGAGTTGAAAAGAAGAGAAAAATGAGAGAAAATCTCAAACCCACTAATTGAGTCAAAAACTCATAAAGCAAAAGGAGTAGAAATAATGACTGAAGCAAAAGACTGATGAGAGTGAGTGCCAATTCACTTTTCTTCCAACCTTCCAAGTGGTGGATATTGTAGAAATCTGGAATCATAAAGATAGGAAACAACAAAAACCCACCAAAATATGCCCAAGCATGGGTCAAAATATGTGATATGTTCTCCACTATTCTTCTATTGCTTCAGAGTTTTCTAACAAACATTAATGAATCATCATCATTGAAATGTGCTTTCCTACTCCATATTAGCTTCTTAGACCGATTCACATCATTCCCTTCGTTGCTTGTTTGTCTGCCTGATGTCTTGACATGAGCTGGAAGACAAAACCTGAGTAAAGGTTTGAGGATTCATTTGGAAGCCACCCAGGAGTAACATGACACCGTCGAAATCTGTAATGGTATTATTCAAATGTTAAATGAACAAATTGTTGAATGTATTAATTAATGATTTGAAAATAGGATCAAATGATAAGCAGGAAACTTTTAAACCGATGTTAGATCGTCATAAAATTAGTTAAAAATTAAATAAAATTAAATGATTTGAAATTTAATAAAAGAAGATTACCCTTAAATATCGAAAATTTTAAAGTCTAATTAAAAAGAGATTGTTAAATAATAATTAATATGTTTATTTTAATTTATAAAAAATAACCAATTAATTAATAAATTGATCGATTTTTAATAATAAAAATTATTAAATTAAATTGAACTAAAAAATTAAAAATTAAACTAAAAAATTGATCAATTCAAAGTTTTCACTATTAAACTGACTGAATTGATTCAATTTTTTAAACACCATTCACGAATTGCATCATTTGAGTATAACTAATTAGAAGAATTCACAATTAAGAAATTTTACATAAGTGACGAATTTTAGCATACTCTTAATCAATTATTATTTTTAAAGATAAATGATATATATTTTCTTTCTAGTTTAAAGATTTTTTAAAATCAATTTTTAAAATTTGCTAAAAAGTTTTTTCTAGGTTACAATTTTTTAGAAAAATATTTTTCTTAAATTTTAGTTAAAAATAATAATGAAATATATATGATATAAATATTTTATATAGGTTAATCCAAAGTCATTGACATGATAATCTAACATAGCTCTTAAATCCAACTTGAATAAATTAAATTTATTTAAATTAATAATTTAAAATAATTACAATAAATTATTATTTTGAATCGTGTTAAATTAATTTTGTTTGAGTTTGACAATTAAGTTGAATTGTCATATAAGCATCATTTGATTAATATGTGTATATCATCATTACTTTCTAATTAAAGTCTTAAAAAAGAGGTTTTCTAAAAAAATTAAGATTATAATAACTTTTTTTAATTTTTCCAAATTTTCTTAAACTTATATACACATATGCATATATGCATTTTTGTAATATATAGTACTTACCTCTTAACAATTTCGGCTGAATTGAGTAGTTATTATTATTATTATTACCACTTTTATCACCACGGCCATCATCGCCACCATAAGAACTATTACTAATATTATTATTGTCATCTATTTATTATTATTATTACCATTATTACTATTACTAATATTCACATTATTAATATTAGTATTATTAACTTTCTCCTTTTCCTTCTTCATCTTATTATTATTATTATTTATTTTTCCTCTCTCTCTTGCATTTTTTTATGTCGGTCTTTTAAAAATAATTTTTCTACTAATTAAGAATAAGATTATGCATTATTGTACCTCTTTAAATCCCACGCATCAACGAAATTCATACTGAATATTGTTGTTGTATATTTAAAACTAAAGTGTGTTACAACTCAACCTTCAGTCTCTTATATTAGAAAATTACTAATGGGGCTTGCTTGATTAACTAGTTAGTGAATGTAGGGATTCATGACATCATTTCGTTGGTGGCCAGTAACAATGTTGAAGACAAAGCAAGAAGAAAGTCAAACGTTGTCACTTTTTTTTTTGTTTAAAGGGAAAATATATCGAAATTAAATGAGGCGGGAGAAACTGAACCCCGACAGATCCTCGGCGAGGAGTCTGTGACACCCTAGCGGTGGTACATCAAAATAAGTGACTATAATGTTGTCCTGACCGGCCTGACCGGCGAGCCAGTCCGCTCATCTGTTGCTCTCTCGGAATATATGATGATGAACAACAGACCAGTTCCGGTGGAGGAGTTC
>JAOSBK010000009.1:27907343-27920925 GCA_027568895.1 Erythroxylum shatona | reverse complement strand
TTATTATTATTATTATTATATGTTCTTATTAAAGTTATAAGCTTAATTTTTGTAGAATTTAATATCTAAAATCTAAATTCTTATAAGAACAACTAAGATATTTAATATTCATACCCTTATAATTTTTTAAAAGTCATGTCCTCAATAGTCATTTTACATGTTAACAGCTAATACTAAACGACTAATTTTACCAAACATCAAATGATAAATAATTAATGCAATCAGCTAGTCAAATCAGCCAATAGAATCAGCTATCAGCTAATGAAATCAGCTGATTGCCAAATAGGGCCATAGTCTCCTGATCATATTGAAATGCAGCATCACAATTGCACTCCATAGCTCCAACTTTTTGGGCCTGACTAATAGACAGCAGGTCCATCAGCACTTGTTGTTGGATCAGAATTTCTAGTCTTAGATTCTGCATGTTGTCACTTTTAAAGAAATCTGCTTAAAAAAGCAACAATAGCTCTGGGATCTAATATTTTATTATGCCATATTAAGGAATTTCGAGCATTCCACAAATGTCACACAAGGACACAAGCCTGACTCACCACATCTATCTGGCCAGTTAAGAGATCGTGCAGAAAGGTATTAAAATTTGGAGCAACAAGATATAAATTGAATAAAGCCCAACATGCATGAGCTTGATCACATTTGAGCAATGCATGAGAAATTGTTTCAGCCTCATCACAATAAAGATAGTTTTCCTCAATTGTCATTCCTCTTCTTTTTAAGGCCTTTCTTACCATAATAATCCCTCTACATGCTCTCCAAATACATTCTTTTGTTTTAGGAGGAATTGGTAAATGCCACAACTTCTTTTAAAGGCCAACAATCTTTTAAAAAATTGTGGTGCTTAAAAATTTAAAGGCTGCTCTATAACCATATCGAACAGAGTAGAAGTCATCTTTAGTAAAATGCCAAATCAACTGATCTTGATGGTTTACCATATGCAAAGGAATTGACATTATTTTCTCCACATCCATGGTATAAAAAAGGCCTTGTATTAATTATAGATCCCGTTGCTTTTCATCTTCTAGCATTAAATTATTCACCTGCAAATATTTAAAACCCTCTATAACAGGTGACAGTACAAAAAAATCAGCATCTTCCAATAACAAGGATCATTTCATACATAGATGGAATTTCCATTTCCAATTCTCCATCATGTGTCAATAGTTAGTAAATCTTTAGCTTGTAACATACTCGTCCAAATAAAACTTAGATTATATAAATTTTACAAATTTGAAAGTAATTATTTATTAGAATATAAAATATTATTGTTTTATATATGAAAGAATTAAATTTGAGTTATAAAGTTCAAATTTGAGCTTAATTTAAAATTTAAACTCAAAGTGAAAAAAAAAAGGCTCAAATCCAATTTAAATTCTGAGGACACTAGAGCGGGTTCAACACAACCCGGTAAAACCCGACGCACCGAAAGGTTTTTCTGTGGGCGGATTTTCTCCGTCATTCTTGCTTCGGTCGTTAAAGGTCTTTTGCTTGTCTTCTGGTTTTCTCTGAAATCTGAGGAAGAAAAAGGGACAACAGCAACACAAAATGTCTGACCAATCTCGCAAACTGCCGTCTCTGAATGCTCTCACAAACAACCTCACGAGTCAGAGCCAACTCGTCGACTCACTCACTGCGCACATCTCTCTCTACCACTCCCAATCTCTCTCTACGACAAACCCTAATTCCAGCCCCAACTCTCGCACCTCGATCCTCAAGTGGTTCGCATCTCTCACCGGCCATCAACGTCAGGCTCACCTCACCACCGTAGATCGCAAGTTCGTTCAGGTCGTAATTCAAATGCTCGGCAAACTTCGCGCGAAAGGTTACGGCCGTTTTATAATCCTCCCGGACCTGCCCTCACACGACCTTCCGAGCCTCTGCTACAAGAAGTCACCAGGCCTCTTGTCGCGAACCGCCGAGTTCAACGACTCGGAGCGGTTGATTTTCACGTCCACTCGGTTTTTTTGGTCCAGAGAAGGCGAGAAGATCGAAGAATGTTCTTGCTCGACGAAGTTTCTAGATTCGATGACCGTACATGAAGAGTTGGTGGAGAATGTTGATAGATTCGTGGAGGCTATGGATAAGGTAACGAACGGGTCGTTTTTAAGAGGAGAAGAGAGCGAATTGGGATCGGAGTGGGTAGAATTGGAGTGGTTAAAATCGAAGGGCTATTACAGCGTTGAGGCTTTTTTGGTGAACAGATTGGAAGTGTCTTTGAGATTGGCGTGGATGAATTGCTGTGGCGGGAAAAAAAGAGGGGTGAAATTGAAAGACAAAATCACCGCGGCGGGTGTGTCGGCAAATGTATTTTGGAGGAAGAAAGGCTGTGTTGATTGGTGGTGTAATTTGAATGCTGAAACTAGGAAACGTTTCTTCATCCTGGCGTTGGGTAAATCTGCAAAATCGTTGGTAATTTTTTTCTGGTGTTTGATAAAACTTGATAGGTTTAATTAAGATCATTTTATTAACTTATGGTCTTTTCAAGTGCTCAGACTCGTGAGATTCTGAATGGAGCTAGTGGCTTCTTGGAGGATGAGATGTGGCTGCTTAGAGCAGGAGGGGAGCAACCAATGAGGCACGTATACGCTGAAACTTCAAATATTTGTTCCCAAAAACTCCCAATTGATGCAGAATTTGCTTCGGCAATTTTGCGTGGTTGTTTCCCTAGGAAACCTGTCATGACCAATGTGTATAATAGTTTGTTAATTATTCAGGATATTGTAAATTTGATATCTTCATGTCAGCTTTGTGAATATGATATGTCAAAGGTGCATTTTACTACGTTAGTTTCTGTCAATACAATTTCTGACTGTATACTAAGGAAACTACGAGGACTTGTTATGATTGTTTCACTTGATTGCACAAAACTTGAACTGCTTGGGGAGGGGAATACTAAGTCCTCCATTAAACCAAAAGACAAGCTTGGAGCAGGTAGTCGTAAGAAAAGGGGGAAAAACCATGGTGTGAAGAAGATAGATTCTGTGCTGGGAACAGAAGTGGATAAGACTGTTTTTGAGAAGCCCTGCAAGGTATCTTTTTTGTAATTTCTAAATGTATTGATATTTTTGAGTTCACTAATTCTATCAACGGTTCCATTGTCTTAGGATGTTGAATTTGAACTGGCTTCTGCCGAGAGAATTAAATCAGTTGAGTGCAAAGGAATGCCTAAAGCACCTCATGGATTGGAAATGGGTGGAGATGTATGTCTTCGATTGTTATAATCGTTGCATAATTTTCATTTGGATGAACTCCCTTATCGATGATTTGAATAGGTTGTAACATGTAGCCTGTCATCAGGAACACTCTCAAGGACCTGTTCTTGGAAAAGGACGGAGTGCTGCAAGGAGAAATAGGAAAGCAAGAAATAAAAATAAAAATTCTGATGTCAACAACATATTTGATGTGAGAACTTCTGAAATATCAGTTGCAGAAGCTCCCTGCTTATCCAGTGTCACTTTGGATCAGGCAGTAGAGCCTCATGGGGCCTCTCCTAACTTGGTGCAAAAGAATGTATCAAATAGCAGTTCCATCTGCAAGGCCAGTCATCTGTCGCATATGAGTCTTAGTAGTTCTATTGATGAGCCTTCCAATGGGGAAGTTAATGTTGAAGAGAGTCATAAAGATCATGCTGTTGGCCGTACTGAAGATAGTTGTGATAGAGGTATGAATTCTTTCCACGTCTTCTTACAAACTAAAGCATTCAGAAATGAAGTAATTAATTTATGATGTAGACAATGATGTGGTATCTCTTTTCTGCCCTTTCCAGAGCCTGATTCTGTCTCTTGTAAAGAAGATTGCAAAATTCAGAATGAAAAATCTGCAGCAAATCCCATTTCTACTGACAAATCAGTCAGAATTCTTGGTGTAAAAGGGGAATCAGTTCATACTCAGGACCATGGGACTGAAAATCTTCATAGTAATAGAACCGTTACACCATCAGAATGCCTTTCGTACGAGTGGCCTACTTTAGCTCCGGTTTATTTTCCATCAATTAATTCACATCTTCCACCAGCCACAGATAGATTGCATTTGGATGTTGGCCATAACTGGCATAATCAAATCCGCCAACCTTTTGTATCTTCAGTGCATCAGACAAGAAATTCTTCACTTGAAGGTGGGTGCAACCGGGTGCTATCTCAACCATTGCCAATGAGTTTAGACTGGCCCCCTATGGTCAGGAGTGTTTGTGGATTAGCCCCATCTATGACGTGTAATTATGAATCTAGGTTTATCTCCAGGAGGCTATCTGCCTTTCAGACAAATTCGAATGCTCACAACTCTCAGTTTAATGCAATAACCAGCGATGATGACAGAAGGTGTTCTGGAGATTCTCTGGATTTTCCCGAAGCTTCAAATGGACAGGAACTAGCAGATGAATGTGAAAGTCACTGGATATCTGAGGAAGAATATGAAGTGCACCCAGTCACTGGGATAGATTATAATCAGTACTTCGGTGGTGGTGTGATGTACTGGAATCCTTCTGACCATCCTGGGACGGGTTTCTCTCGGCCCCCTTCCCTTAGTTCTGATGATAGCTTGTGGGCTTGGCGTGAAGCAGACATGACTAGCGCAGTTGATGACATGGTTGCTATTTCTTCTTCATATAGTACAAATGGTTTGACTTCACCAACTGCTGCTTCATTTTGCTCTCCTTTTGATCATTTGGGACCTGGACATCAAGCAATTGGTTATGTTGTGCCAGGAAATGAAGTACCTGGCAAAGTGCTGCATTCATCCCCAACAGTGGCAGACAGCGCAACTGAGGAAGATGTCTCTGGATCCTTACAAGGTTTATCTGGTGATGTTGAGGGAACGGGTGGAGAATCACTTCCTTATCCAATTTTACGTCCCATTATTATTCCGAATATGTCCAGGGAAAGATCAAGAGCTGATGTTAAGCATAATCATGATCATAAAAGTCCAAACATTCCTCATTCTAGGAGAGAACAATCTCGGATCAAGAGGCCTCCATCTCCTGTTGTGCTTTGTGTGCCGAGGGCTCCACGTCCACCACCACCCTCCTCTGTGAATGATTCCAGAAAACATCGAGGTTTTCCGACTGTTAGGTCTGGTAGCTCCAGTCCAAGGCACTGGGGTATGAGAGGTTGCTATCAAGATGGAGCTAATTTGGAGGATGCTTGTGTGCGTATGGATGGTTCTGAAGTTGTTTGGCCTTCATGGAGAAATAAAAATCTTTCAACCCATTCTATGATTCAGCCTCTCTCTGGAGCTTTGTTACCAGACCATCTGATAGCAATATCACAGCTGGCGCGTGATCAGGAACATGTGAGTATGTTTCCTTTCTACATCATTTGTACTGCCGGAATGCTTGCTACTTGATTGAATAAGATTGTTGTGCAGCCAGATGTGTCATTGCCTCTTCAACCACCTGACTTACAGAACAATCCAACAAGAAAGGTTTCTCTCTCTTTGTTGCACAGCCTCCTTCATGATGAAATTGACTTATTCTATAAGCAGGTATGACTATTACTTGACGTTATCCTTTCTAGAATCTTTTTTGTGTGTTGAGTAATCCCTCCGTTCTTTCTAGGTGCATATCACTGAACTCTTCCATTCTTTATTCCTTTCTATAAAAGGTTGCTGCAGAGAATATGGCACGCAAACCTTTTATTAATTGGGCTGTCAGGCGGGTCACTAGATCTCTCCAAGTGCTGTGGCCAAGGTCAAGAACAAACATCTTTGGCTCCAATGCAACTGGTTTGTCCCTTCCAACAAGCGATGTGGACCTTGTGGTTTGTCTCCCTCCAGTGAGAAACTTGGTAGGGGCTCTTTTCTCATTCCATTGTGTTTTGGATCCGTCTCTTGCAAGTAAGTTTAGTGAAGAAACTTACCAGCAGAACATGTAATAGGAACCTATCAAGGAAGCTGGGATTTTGGAAGGCCGTAATGGCATTAAAGAAACATGTCTTCAGGCAAGTGATTGTCTTTTCAATCCTTCTGAATTTTTATTTAGTTGTCACTTCAACTTTGGTATTTTGGGAGATTGAAACTGCTTATTTGCCTCCAGCATGCAGCTAGGTATCTTGCCAATCAGGAATGGGTGAAGAACGATTCACTAAAGATTGTAGAAAATACAGCGGTATTGTCATATTTCTCAGGATTCTAGTTTTCATCAGGATTCTAGTTTTCATCTGTCACGTTTTGCAGTTCATCTCTGTGTTGTTCTTATTCTGGTAATTTATACCCTTTAGATACCTATTATTATGCTTGTGGTGGAAGTACCAAAGGACCTGAATTGCTCAGTTGCTTCTTCTAACATACAATCACCTAAGGAGGATGCAATTCGTATGGTGGGTGAAAATGACAATCATGCTTTGTCAGATGTGGTCAGTCTAGAAGACAACGATTCACCAAAGTCTACGCAAATTAATAATGGTACTCCAAAAGAAGTTAAATCAGTTCGTATCGACATCAGTTTCAAGTCTGCATCTCATACAGGGCTTCAAACTACAGAACTGGTAATCTTTGTTAAGAATGCTGTTCTTTTAGCTTCAACATTTTCGAACTATTGTAATGTATTTATGATATATGTTCTAGATAATATTTTTGAAGATGCAGTTTTTTTACTTTCATTGCTTCAGTCTTTTGGTGACAGAGTATAACTAGATTTTATCTCTGTTAATATTATACAAAGGACTATACCTACATGGAGATATACATAGTCCTTTCTTTGACATATTTTTCGAGATTCAACTCATCTGAGCTGTTACAAGCATGTACGTTTAGCATTGGGGTGTCATTTGCTGCATTGCTTATGTGTCTGGTAATTGGTATCTGCTTTCATAAGCTTTCTATTTTGGTTAGGTGAAGGAACTCACCGACCAATTTCCAGCTGCACCCCCTCTTGCCTTGGTATTGAAACAGTTCTTGGCAGATCGTTGCCTTGATCAGTCGTACTCTGGAGGTTTGAGTTCCTATTGCTTGGTGAGTATTGCTGCATTACCTAATTCAATAGCATGGTGCTATCCACTCAAGTGAGTGGGTTCATAGTTTTGGAGTTAGCAAATGCTTCATGTTGATATTTGTAGCGATCAACCAAATCTCATGCTCGTAGATGTGCACAAAGTTACTTGGTCACGATCATATTGGTTTTACTTTCATAAAGGAGAACAAATGTCTCTTACTGGATTGGAATTTGCTATTGAAACTTTCATGCTTATAGCATCCCAGGGATGTCTCTCTTGTTAGCTCTTTTACTTCTTATCTTTTTGTTTTTTGGGTTAAACATTAACAACTTGCTTTGTGCTCGTCATGGTTGTCAATATATGACAGGTTCTGCTAATCACACGTTTTCTACAGCACGAGCATCACCTTGGTCGGCCTATTAGTCAAGTAATTCTTCTGTAGTTCTCTCTCTCTCTCTCTTAGTCACTGCCATGTGTCTTCATGTACTTGTGATAATGTATACGTGTGAAGTTTGATGACCATGGTAGGTAAATCCCATTTGACACTGCTCACATCTATCTGTATTCTCAGTTGAGTAATGGTTATATCCAAGGTCGACTAAAGTCATTGTTGAACTTTTGTATCATCATGTGCAACCCTAGCGATCCAAGATTTGGGTCTTTAGATGAGTAGATGGCTTATGAACTACATGTAGGCTTTTGTTGGACACATGGAAGCAGCAATGAAGTTAAGAGATCTCTTTTCTTAATACCAAAGATTCTTCTGTAACCTGCAACACTTCATATACTTGTTAGTAGTGCTTAACAAGTTATCTTTCTGTTTATGTTCGTAGCCATTTTATTACAGTTGATCGGAGAAAGAACATAGTTTATATGTTGCATAAGTTGTATCCTAATTTTATTTGACTTATTATGCACATAGTTCACATCTAAATTGTTTCCTCCTTTTAGTTGTCATTTTTCATTTAATTTAGCAATGCTCTTTCTCCTTTTTTCTGGATCTTGAAGAGAACAACTTTGTTTCTGACCATAAACTGGGATGATCTTGCAGAATTTGGGAAGCCTTCTAATGGATTTTCTTTACTTCTTTGGGTGAGTCAAAAGCTGAGCATATAGATTCTCTTGCTCTGCATTGTTAGAAGTGCTTCCTAAAACTGACTTGACTCTGTATTTGTAGGTTTGTGCTCGTTTCTTTTCCCTTTTCCGTAACAAGTTCTAATGTGACTATATCTTGTCCACTTTACAGGAATGTGTTTGATCCTCGCCAAATACGTATTTCAGTGCAGGGAAGTGGCATTTATATAAAAAGGGAGAGAGGACACAGGTAAATGCTGGTGGTTTATCTTTTTTTTGAATTGAAATAATGAATTCAATGCTTTTTTATTTCCTTCAGTATATCATCATGTACTTATTATCCATTGATCGTGCCCTTGTTGCAGTATTGATCCAATACACATAGATGATCCACTCTTTCCAACAAATAATGTTGGTAGAAATTGCTTCCGTATACATCAGTGTATTAAGGTCTGCTTTTGTCCAATTCCTGCAAGGTCCTTGTAAAGAAGTATATGATTCATAACTGTGCATTTTTTGTATGAATGTTAATATCTGGTATTAGTAGTAGAGTTTATCCATGGATTTGCTAAGAGCATTCTGGAAGTTTGGACAAGATTCTGAAAGAACTCTTGGATTTGCTAGGATATCTGTTTGATCTTGCTTGTGTGCTCCAACTAAATTGCAGGCATTTTCAGAAGCTTATTCTGTTTTGGAGAATGAGCTAGAAAGCATTCCTGATGAAGGTGATTCTTCTACAAGGGGATCATACGTTTTGCTACCAAAAATTGTCCCAAGTATTAATTCATTACAGGATGCTTAATTGTCTGATGTCTCTTTCTTGTTTGGAAGGTATCATATTAAACTGCTTTATATTTTAGTTTGATTATTCGGAATCACATTTATTTTACTAATGGATGGTGTCCTCTACATCTCTTGTATCTTCCAGTTGGATGACAATTTGGCAGATTATGACTCCTCTTTGAAATTGAGCGCACCAGATATTAGCTACCGAATATTTCTGAAGCTGCATATCAACTTGAATCATTTTGTGGAGTCTTCTGGTAAAATTTTAAAATTTATACTCCGTTCCTGTTTTACTAAATGAGTGGAATATTATCTTTGCATTATTTGCTGTTTTTTCTATTCCTCATTTGCAGAGAGTCTCTTATGGTTTATGGTTCGAATGTGGCTAGGCATGTTTCAGGTTTGAGGTCTACTTATAGCTGAATTCTTGGTTCCACTTTTTGGACTGACCTAGATTATAATGCTGCCAGCAATCAGCACTGCCCGGTACTTTCTCAGGTTTGCTTTTCAATCACTAAGGTTACCCGAAGGGGAAAAAGACAAGGAGCAAAATACAAAGATCACGATCTAATAGCCGAAAGAAAGTTATATTTGTACTTTATCGGCCGGTGCTTTCCTGGGTGTGCTTTTGGTGTAGATAATGCATGTTGATTCGTAATTGGCTCTTCATTTGGTATAACTTAACGGATTGGGCAAGCTCGCCAAAGATGGAAAAGTTTTCCTCAGAAAGAGAGTCTCTTGACGCTCTTAACATGGATTTATTTCTAGAAGAAATTATGACAGAAATTTGAACATAAGTGATGTTTCAAGAAGAACCCTATACATTCATTTCAACTGTGACCAGAGACATGCCTTGTGAGGGAGTAGTAGTTGAAGCCATTATTTTGTTTATGTTTGGCCCTTCAATCTGAATACTGATATGTATGACAGAATGGTCGTTGATTTACCGAGCTTGCTAATGCTTGCTGTTTGTATGTTTGTGGATTGGCTTACGGATTCGCATAACTTTTATGGTTTCTAAGTTTGGGGAAGTGAAGCTGGAGAGAGCAAAAGCTCAATGTAAATGGTTTTCGTCTCTTTTTGATTGCAGGAGACGGCTCCGAAAAAGGTAACCATTTGTGGCTTAGGGAGTTCTTCTTTTGTAATTTCCGTAAAGCTGAGTTTATCATCTCTTGTCAGTAATATCAAGGGCCCCAAACTTTATCTTCTTTTGGTATGTAATAGGTAATAATTTATAAAATATTTATTGAATAAATTCTTTAATGAATTAATTAATGTTATAGATCCCGTGTTTTTACTTTTTATTGTTAATCGACTGCATTTACAGGTCTTTTGGAGCACTGAGGATCGTGGTTCAATATTAAGCTGTTATGTTCAATCCTGTCTAATTCTCAGAACGACATCGGCTTGGGCGTTGGATATGATTAGACAGTCTCTGAAATGCTCAAACCACGAATCTAAACCTTTCCAATGGTAAAAACGGATAAAGGGTAAAATAGGATAGACGATCGGAGCTTCTTTGGAATCCAGGCACGCCAAGTGCTTCAAAGAAAGGGCAGTGTAACTTGTTCATTCCATTGTTCCTAAATAGGTATCTATTGGGCTACTTGGAACTTGCTAAATATGAATCTTAACGCTGGGAAAGTGCCGATATGTGAAATATTCATCTCTTATTTGTTATTATGCATACACATGCAATGAAAAAAAAAACGATTGAAATGGAATCAGGAATTGTAGGAGGTCCGTGGTTTAGCGGCAAAGTCGGATTTTAGACCAGATTGGGATTTAATAAGTGCCAGATCTTACTTTATTGTGGGATTTCAGACTGGGTATGATTTGGATTTAATAAGCTAATTCGAGGTTCTGTCAATTCACATAGTTTGCACTTTTGTTGCAAAATGGTGTTATTTTGATTGTAAATTTTTTAAAAAATTAAATGACATCTTATATCAAGTTCTGCATATTTTAAAGCTTAAGTTTGGCTTAAAGAGTGCCTTAAAATTTCAAAATTCTAGAAGAAAGATTAAAAAACACTCTAGAAATTTCTAGAATCTTAGGGAGTCTTATTATAGACTTTGAAGGATTCTAGAATCTTGTGGAAATTTGTAGATGTTTATGTAACATTGTAAAATATTTTGGAACGTTATAAAAGAATGTAAAATGTTGCAAATAAATATATGAAGCATGTAGAATAGTATAAAATATTTTAGAGAATTAATGTAAACCATTAGCAAATAGCCGTCTATTTAGAAAATAGAAAACTATAAATAATCTTAGAGACTTTATTTGTAAGCATTCTATATGTCTAATAACATACATCTAGTATTCAAGTAAATCTTTCTTTACAAGTATGATGTATGTTTTCTCCGAATTGCTTCTGTTTTGAGCTATTAAAATTGCATGATCAATGTTTCGTATGTTTTGGTTTTGTTTCGTTTCTGTATGCATGTATGTTATGTTGTCTGCGTGGCGCTCCCGTATCCTCTCAGGGGGCATTAAGGCGTCACATTTTTTTGGTATCAGAGCATGGTTTAGGCGATTCTGGTTTTTCAAATTCTATTTTAGACAAATTGTCTTAGCCTCTGTTTGATTGGGTTTATGCCAATAGAACTTTTGATAGCAGAGCTTTTTTTCTTTAAATTTTTTCTTAGAAGATTTTTTTAAAAAAATCAGTTGACTGTTTGATTGTTTTTTTAAATTTTTTTTAAGAGCTTTATACAATAGATTGTTTAGTAACATAAAAATAAAAAGCATTTTAAATTTTAACTATATTTTATTTTTAATAAAAATTATTTATGCTTTTAAATATTATTTAAAGTATATTAAACAATATGCAAAGCACAATATATTAATTATTATATAATTTTAAACCATATGAAATATAAATGAAAATACATCTAACAAAACATTTTATATGGATTATAACATAAGTAAATTAATATCAAAAATAAATATTAAAACACATAAAAAGTCAATATTATATATATCTCAAAATAAATATTCAAGTTGAGTAAATAGTTAAATAAATAATAAAAGGAAAGATGAGTTGAGTATTGTGAGAATTATGTGTAAAACATAAGGATAAAAGGGACTAAAAAATAAACTCATTAATTGATCTGAAAATTTTACTGAGAAGCTTCAAATTTTGAGATTATTAAAAAGCTATATTTTTGCTGTCAAAAATATAATTTCTATTAAAGAAATATTTTTATTTTACAGTTAAACACTCGTTCTTTTTTAAGATTTTTGTAGTGAAGAAAAGTACTTATTAGTCTCAAAAAAACCTATACATAAAGGCACTTATTTTAGCTGTAAAAAAGCTTTTGTCTTCTTCTTTTATACCAGCTATGTTTCCATTTGAATAGCATCTAGTCCACTTTTAGGTAACAATGATTTATAGAATTCGCTAATAGTGGTAAAAACTAATATTAATAAGCGTTAAATCCAAAACAAATAAGTTAAACAACAATTAGCAAGATTAATATTTGGATTATACTCATTATTTATGTGGCCTTCCTAATCCACTGATGCACGTATGTATATTTTATACTTTATGCTAAGATGTTTGAATGTGATGCGTGAACAACATCGTTCCAATATTGCAATCCAACTTCTTTTTATCAAAATTGTATATATATATATATACATACACACACTTAAAAGAACTTACACAATAATAAATAGGGTGGTAATAATATTTATCTTCACAAAATTATGTCTAAGTAGAATAGTATTAAAAATTAAAAAAACATATTAATTTTGTTGGTGATAGTTACATAATTTTAAATGTGAAATGTCCATACTAATTAAAAGAGCGATTAAAAAATCTATCCGGTTTAACCGTAAATTCCTTAAATCGTCTAATTTTTCAATTCAAGTTTTAACTTTCGGTTCAATTTATTTTAACAACTATTGTTATTAAAAATTGATTAATTTATTAATTAATCGATCAATTTTAATAAGTTAATAAGTTCTTATAAACTACAATAAAGCAATTAATATTTATTTAATAATTTTTTAAATTAACTTTTAAAATTTTCAATGTATAAGGTCAATCTTTTTCAATTATATTTCAACTTTTTAATTGATTTTATAATTGTATAATAACGGTTGAACCTTTTAAACTTTAAATCTTTTATTTTACCAACTTAACGGGTCAATTTTTAAAGTATTGCTTAAAAATAACAATTACGAATTTTTACACAGAATTATAAATAAAATTAGAAGCATAACATAATCTACTCTCCAAATGATACCCTCTTTACTAAAAAAATATTTAAAAACTCAACGTGGTTGGGATCTTACCTATCTCTATTAATCTTATCGAATCATGAAAGCAATAAATGTGTAAGTTTAGGTTCTCGATTAAATATCATATTTGTAAATGTCTCATTCAACCACTTAAAGTTGCACCAAACCTTTGCCTTCTTTTTTTTTTCAGTTTAAAATTTCCTTCTTTTTGTTAAGCTAGTGAACACTTGTACATGTTTAAGAGGACGCTATTAATTATTAACTAAAGTACTTTTTTAAGTGTTGTAACTATCTACTATATACAATATAAAAATGTGGAGACAAAGGCAAAACCTTGTAATTGTTCCTACTTATTGACATTTTACAATGTCCACCTAGAGTTTATGTTATAAAATGACTAGGGAAATAGTGTAGCTACATTTGTCAAAAAATAATTAATACTTTCTCCTATCAAAAATAAGTGTCGTTTTAGAGAGATACACACTTATTAAGAAAGTTAGTGAAATGTTTGATATACCCTTATTAATTGC
>JAOSBK010000009.1:27863818-27904252 GCA_027568895.1 Erythroxylum shatona | reverse complement strand
ATATATTTATTGGGCTAGATTGAATTAAGTTGTCGGGCTTTTATTATATGAGATATAATGGGCCGAAACTTATTGGGTCCTCAATGGGATTAGGGTTTCTCTATAAATAGAGAAGCTTAGGTCTCATTAGGGATGACACTATTGTCATACGAAACCCTAGCCACCATCCGAGAGAAAAACGTGCGGTGTTCGGAAAGTTTTTCGAGATATGATAGCACACCACAGCCGTAGCCCGAATCGTGGATACTCGTGTGGATACCGGTAGAGGGCATTCGAGTTTCCAGTGTCTTGGAATCCAAAAAAGAAGCAACCCATCCACGGCAATAAGGTATTTTCATACATCCTTGGTATTTTCGATTATACATCATGTTATTGTATGGTCTTTTCCACAGTGTATTGTGATCTTCTTATGATGCTTTATAAGTTAATTATGTTACCATACCATATGAAGGGAATGTAGTGATCGATCGTAGCTCGCCCTTATCGTAGGATATGTATCAAAATGACTTTTGGGTATCCCGGTATATACCCTACAATAAGGGGGCGCTATAACTTCGGACATCGTACATCAAATCCAAACAACTTGTCATATAATTGGATGCTTCTCTATGCAATATCCATGTAAGGTTTTTAAAATCCTTACTAGAAAGCTTCTCTAATTTATCACAATCCAGAAGTGTTAAATTTTTGAAACTATTTACTTGATAGACCTGGAATATTACTACTCCTATCAGATTTTCCTCATGCGACACGAAATGCTTGAGCCTCATTTGAGGTTAACCTACTTCCTAGTTGGCTTGCTCTTAACCGCAGGTTAGCTTAGTGCAACCTTGGCCTTATGATTCTCTCCACCAAATGGGACAATAGATAATCTTAATGCACTCTAAAACTTCCTTGCTAGTCTTATCACAATGCATCCATCATCTCTCGCTGTACACTTTTTTTGGTGATTGTCTAACCTAAATACCAAGTTTTGGTTTGGTTATAGTTTGCACCGCTAGGGCGACCACCTTAAAACATTCTTCCTGACCTTGAAAAATGGACCTATGTCATTCTTCTTTAGTAATTAAGGCATAAGCCTTGTTGACAATAAACAAAGGATTCATGCTCAATACTTAAGACTGAACAGTTCCAAAGACTGCATATTCCAACCCCATAAGAAATTAGTGCAATTTCTCCTCTTCACGCTCACGAAGGATTTTGTGTACAACCTTTAAACACAATTTGAGACCTTGAAATAGCTACTAAGCACATTCCCTCCAATTTTGTAGGATAAGCCATTAAGGTCGTGCCTTGTTGTTAGAGCAAAATGATTTCCCCTTTTAAGTCATGAACCCTTGGAGCATTCCCAATAGAAATACAATCTTTTATATTATCCCAAACTTCCTTGGTAGCTGTTACAATGGTTTTTCTTGGACTCGAACTTTCACTGCAAGATGCGCCCACCTTTGTACGGCAATCCCACTTAGGTTCGCTTAAGCAAGATTCAGCCTTCTCATATGAATGTTGTCGAACAAATCTGTTAGCCCTCGAATACCTCATGCGCATACAAGTGTTTAAAGTATTTCCCTTACGCACATAAAAAACACAATTGTAACAGAGTAAAGAAAGCAACAAGAGATTTGTAAATGTAGCCAAAGCTACTCTTTCATTAACTCTGATCAAAATGTTAACAAAAGACATAAGTACCTCCTACTCAAAGCACTCAAGGAACTCCCTACTCGAAGCCCTTACAAGAACTCTCTACTCAAAGCCCTTATAATGAGAACTCTCTCCCAAAAGCTCTCAACTCTAATGAGCTATTTATAGGCTCCTTCAGATGACTAAGTGCCTGTTTGGATGGGCTTATATCAGTAGAGCTTTTGACAGTAGAGCCTTTATCAGTAGAGTTTTTCTAAAAAGAGCTTTTTTAAGAAGTCAGTTGACTGTTTTGTTGTCATTTAAAATAGAACTTTTCTAAAAGAGCTTCATACAATAGACTGTTTGGTAATATAAAAATAAAAAGCACTTTTAATTTTAAATATATTTTATTTTGTAATAAAAATGATTTATGTATATAAATATTATTTAAAATATATTAAACAATATGCAAAATACAATATATTAATTATTATATAATTTTAACTCATATGAAACATGAATGAAAATATATCTAACTAAATCTTTCATATGATTATAACATATGTAAAATTAATATAAAAAATAAATATTAAAATAAATAAAAAGTTAAATAATATTATATAAATCTCAAAATAAATGTAAAGATGAGTTTGTGAGTATTGTAAAAATTACATGTAAACTATAAGTAAAAAATAGGCTTATTAATTGATCTGAAAAATCTACCTAAAAAGTACTTTTTTGAGAAGCTCCAAATTTGAATTTCTTAAAAAATTGTATTTTGACTGTTAAAAAAGTTATATCTACTAAAAAAATGTTTTTATATTTTACAACCAAACAGTTATTAAAAAAAAAGCTTTAGCAATAGAAAAAATTACTTATTTATCCTCTAAAAGCTTAACCAAACGGATACTAAGCTTACAAGGTTTACTTTCCCAGCTCAAGTTGATTGAGTTTTAGGTTGTATTTAGTCTTTTTTTTATATCAACTTGTGGTGGGGTAAGATTTAAGATATTATTTTGTACTGGTTAGTATGTACTGTATTGGATTAAAATCGGTACAAAATAGAGAACCAATTATACAAAATTTAGATATTACTTTGTACTGGTTAGTACGTACTGTATTGGATTAAAATCGGTACAAAATAGAGAGCCAATTATACGAAATTTAAATATTGTACCGATCGGTTTTGGATTTTTTTCTTATTTTATTATCGTATTATATTATTATTCTTCCTTAAAAACAAAGAACAAAACCCAATTCGACTGCAAAGAACAAAAATCGTACATAGCGATAAAGTTAGTGCGACACCGGTCCACATTTCAACTCTAATCGTCATACGTAGACTTCTCCAAAGAGGTCGAAATGACAATATTACCCTTATTACAGACCGGAGCCTACGACTACGATGGTTAAAAGATCGACAAGATTGGAAGAAAAAACCAAATTGTCACTGACCCTCCCACGTTGCTGGTAAACTTTACTCTATCGCTCTCCCTCTCTCGTCCACTTTCCAAGACTATCATTTGTTGCTTCTCTCTCTCTCTCTCCGGCACGGAAACGACTTGTCGTTTTTCTCTCCGATCGATGGAAATGAGTACTGGAGAGCTTCTTAGCATCGAGCCTCAGGAACTTCAGTTCCCATGTAAGCTTCGTTAAACTAAATGTGTCCGTTGGTTCGGTGTTTTTGTTTTTTTCCTTCAGATCGGTGTTTTTTTCTTTGATTTTCGAGTGTCGTATGTTGTTTTTTTTTTTTGTTTGTGATGTGAAATTTTCTTGTTGGAGAAAGTCGAATTGAAGAGGCAGATCTCTTGTTCCCTTCAACTCTTGAATAAGAGCGACAATTATGTTGCCTTCAAGGTATTGATCTGTATTCCAAATTTATTCCAAATTACTTTTTGTGTAATTTATCTGATGTAGATGTTCTTGGCTGAGATTAATTTCAGGTTAAAACGACGAATCCAAAGAAGTACTGTGTTAGACCAAACACTGGCGTTGTCTTGCCAAGATCCACTTGTGATGTAGTAGGTTTGTCACTTTTTCTATAATCTGTGCTCAGTTGATCATGAGCTGACTCGTTGCTACTCTTGTGTTAGACCATTTAGTTGATTTTGATTTAGTTGGTGAGTGTAAAACCGCGAATTGTGTACTTTCCAGGTTAGTTATATAGGCTAATGGGCTAGTTTTGTTAATCAGTGACAATGCAAGCACAAAAGGAGATGCCTCCTGACATGCAATGTAAGGACAAGTTTTTACTTCAGAGTGTTGTTGCAAGTCCTGGAACTACACCAAAGGATATCACTACAGAGTTGGTCAGGACAAGTTCTTACTTGATAGTTCGTAGGTCTGACTGAGCTATATTGGCTTGGAACTAACGGGAGGATCACTTATATATATATATATATACTGTAATTTCAGTTCAATAAGCAGGCGGAACATGAAGTTGAAGAGTGCAAATTGAGGGTTGTTTATGTGGTTCCGCCTAGGCCACCATCACCGGTTCGAGAGGGTTCGGAGGAGGGTACATCACCTAGAGCTTCTGTGTCAGATAACGGGCATCTGACTGCTTCTGAACATGCAGCCGTAAGTGATTGATGCCCTGGTTTTCGAATGTAATAGATTTTTCTTTGTGTGTACTGTTTCCACCGTGATGATTGTATCAAATGGTGGGTGTAGGTATCAAGAGGTTATGTTGAGAGACAAGAGCTTCAAGATACGTCAGAGGTATTTCTTTCTTCTTCTTTGCGATTGTTGTCTTCCTCCTCTTTTACAAGTTAGTGAATTTAAGTCACCGAATCTTTAGAAGACGTCATTTGGTGACAAACTTCTTAGGGCTTTGTTTGTGCTCTATGTTTTATATGTATATCAGTGAAGTGGTCACACCTGTTTAGTTTGTTAACCTTTTGAACTACTTATTGTATACTACCTTTTGAACTACTTATTGTACACTTCTGCAAACTGTGAGTTTGTCAGACAATCTTTCTATTAGAAATTCTAGCTTTGCGAAAATTGCATTCTAGTTGAGCTACTATGATAATTTATTATTTGATATACAGGAGCATTTAGTGTGCCACTTGGAAGTCACGGACAGAATGCCACTATTCCTTGATATATGATTTTCTTCAATCTTTTGTTTCCTTCTGGTTTCTTCCGAATTCTCATACACTGCAGAACACGGGAGCAAAAACGTCCTAAAAGTTTTATAACGTTTGAATGTTGTCTCACATTGTAGAGAACTATATATAGAGTAAGATACTTTAACATCTCAAATTGGATTTGAACTTGTGATTTCAGGCCAGGGAACTTATTTCCAAACTGACTCGAGAAACAAATTCCATTATTGAGCAAAACAACAAGCTTCGACAAGAACTGGTAAGGGCTCAGTTCAGTGTGTTACGGTTTTCTGCTAGAAATTCTCATCAAACTACGAGTTTCTCTGATCTGTTAACACTTACAGGAACTTCATTCTTAGCAAAATTTGTAGATTTAGTCGAACCACAAAAGAGAATACATTTTTCTTCAAATGGACTCTGTGGCTACCTTGAATGGTAATCATAGTCCCTTTTTGTTGGATTTATGAATGCAGGAGCTGTTGAGGCTTCAGTCAACCCGACGCCAAGGCGGTGTCCCTCTTATATACATTGTTCTTGTTGGATTCATTAGTATCGTCTTGGGGTATCTCATGAAAAGGGCATTATCAATGTGATATTGATTTGAACGATCCATCTAAGATTCCGAGCCAGAAAGAACTGAGACATGGTGGTAAAAAGTGATTGGTCTAAATCATCTTTGCACTGTTGCTGGTCTGTATTGAAGTTTTACTAATGTATCAAAAACGACCAGTTAAGAGGGAAGTGTTCTTTAATATTACTATTACCTGTTATCAACAGTCTAAGGTCGGGAGGTTTTGTTGGGTGCAGTTTCTGAGTTCAATCTGAATCATTTGTGTTGCTGACTTGTTCATAATCTTGTCTACAACAGACTTGTGGATGTAAGCTTTAGCTTGTTAGTGGATCTGTGAGTACTTCTCAGTTTTCATCGCATCTTAGTACTCTAACCTTCATTAGAGGGTAAGAAAGCGCACCCAAAAGCATAATCTTTTTTTTTTGTTGCAAGGGAAAGAGAACACTAAAACACGATTACTCTAACACTCGCAAAGTTTTGCGGTAATTGGCTCCATGCATGTCCTATTGTAAGAGCTCTAGGACTGGCAAAGGAGGCCCTTGAAGAACGTGAAGGCCTGGGCTGCTTTGAACTGTAAAAGCGGTCAGTGCATCTGCACACTAGTTTTCTTCCCAGTGTATGCGTTTGAGTTGCTCCTCCCAGTCTTGTTGGAGTAATCTACAGGTACATGCCAACAAAGCAAGATTGAAACTAATATGAATTTTTAGTTTAATTTTTATTTAATGTAAATTATTATAATTTAAAATAATTATAATAAATTATTAATTAAATTTAAATCTACTTAATTTAGTTCAAATTTAAAATTTAAACTTTTATATGCGTAGCATTTAATTAATTTGGGTATGATATTTATTTCTTATATTTCATTATTATTTTTCAATCAATTTTTTAAAAATTAAAAATCACAAAATTTGAAGGATTGCCAATTTTTTACCCATATATATATATATACCCATCTAACTTACTCCTCACTTTAAAATTACAAGATAATCCTCATTTGGGATCTACCTCAGCCAGTAAGAAGATACAATCATTACAAAACCAGCACTAGGGACAAGCTACCCATTCTCAATCTCTAAATAGTAAAATACAAACACAAACCAGTGAACAGGTCATCAAGAATTTATGCCATCAATTATCTTCAGGTCCTTGAATCATGTTGCACCGAACAACAATTTTCCTAAAATCATCAAGATCTAGCTGCAATTCACAATAAACAAGCATGAGTTCAAATATCAATAAGAACTTGCATTAAGAAAGTGAATGGAAAGCAGAATAGGATATAAGCATACGACTTGAACCAGCAAAGTGTTTCTAATCTCCAGAGGAGTCAAAGAAAACTAGAGAAACAATACATCAAGCAACTTGGACACAGCAGTGGAAGATGACAATTACAAGTTCCTACACCATGTTATGTTTGATTAACATAAACATCTTCACAAGTTAAAGCGGTCGCTTACGAAGCAGGCCCATGAAACCGTTGAAGGTTCGGAGAATGCTGGACAATCTTACATAAAACACCAACTTCCTTCGAACCGAAACTAGTTACTGATGGCTAATGATTTAATTCCTCAGGAGATACCATATATAAAGGTAACAGAAGGGAAAGACAGCAACAACTGACCTTTCCATCTCCATCATTGTCAAAGCAATGTATCATATCGGCTATTTCGTTCTCCGACCACATAAAATCATGAGCAGTGGCTACTCTTTGCAAATCTCTTCTGTTTATGAGTCCTCCTCCTAATTCTGCAAAACAGTATTAGCCAACTTAAGGGTTTGATCACTCTTCAAGGACTTTAAGAACTAAAACCCAAAAACAAAATGAAATCTTTGTCAAGAGTTGTGCAAAACTTTATGTACTTAACATCTCTTGTCAGACCACAAACAAGGAGTAAGTGTACACAATTTACCATCAAACTGAAAAAAGTGTAAGATCAGTTCATCCTCAGTCATCTTCACTCGACTACTGAACTGTTCACCAAAAACAAGGAAACATCATAGAGAACATGTTAGCTTGAAAATTGGCATCACCAAATAGGAAAATACATAAGACATAGCCTGAAAATGACTACATCAATACCGATTTCTTTCTTTTTCTTTTTCCTTCATCTTCCTGAAAACGACCATCTCCTTTCCTTTCTTTCAAGGTTGAATGTTTTACACTATCTTCTCCAAGTGATAGAGCAATCGCCTGTAATGTATTGCTATAAGTTCATCTTTTACTTCTTGTGGAACCCAAGTAAAATAAGATGAACAAGTAAATGAACAAACAGCTCACTTGCATTAACTCGTCATCATGTTGCTTCACAGAATCTTCTTTGCTAAAATTCTTCCCTTCAGGAACTTTATTTTTAAGCTTGTAATCTTTATTCTTAACCTGAAAACAGATAAACAATAACATACCCAAGTAAAGTATTGAAACAACTCATTCAATTTTGTTGGCCTACTTCCTTAACACTTCAATGCTAAAAAATGTCCAATATCAAAAGAGAAAACAGAACAACCACAACTGTTCTTAATATGCACGTAATTGGACCCAACAGTGTACAAGCAAGTATAATGATACCTTGTTTTTACTGGGCTTAGAAGAAGTTCTACCGCCGGGAAAATCTTCATCACTAACGTCTTCGTCGTCGTCGTTGTTCGGCAAATAATCGTCGTCTTCGTCGGCGACCTTGCGCTTGCCCTTTCGCTGATTTAACTTCCGGGAAGAGCCCATGAAAGAAGAGGACATTTTGTGAAGACCCAGAGCCTCCATTCTCGCTTTGTTTTCAGCTATTCTCGACAGTCTCTGTTTCTCGTACTCCGTGATTGGCTTTTTACCGTTTGTGTTCTTCGCACGCTGTGTCCCTTCTTCTTCTTCTTCACCTTCTTCTTCTTCTTCTTCTTCTTCTTCTTCTGCTCCTTCTTCTTCTTCTTCTGCTCCTTCTTCTTCTTCTTCTTCTTCGCTCATTAACTTTTCCGATTCATTGCTTTCCTCTTCTTCTCCGCGCCTAAGTTGGAGGCTTTTCTTCACCATTCTCCTAAATTTGATCAAAATCGCTTCCGTTCGTCAATCCAAAACCCAGCACAAGAAGAGGTTCAGTTTAGCCTTGCTAGTTCGTCGTCGTTTTGAAGCATTTTATTTCCGTACTAGATTATACATTAAGAAGCTTGTGCTCCTGATGGTGCATAAACAAAAAATGTGATATTTTAATATATTTTTAATTAAATTATTATTAAAATATCGTTTTATTTTTAAATTTTAAAAATTACAAATTAAAATAATATTTTTAAATAAATTAAACTCAAATAAACTTAATTTATGCAACTCAAATCCACTTGAGGTATATTTCGAATTCGAATCATCTTATAAGAGTGCCCAATTGATGCAAGTTATTACCAATTCTTAATTAGAGACGACATTTAGGATTAAGGTCAGTCCACCTGTCTCAACTTAGCTCAAGGTCAACAGACCAGCCCCTGATTAACTGAACCTCGAGTCGGGCCTCGAGCTTGGACTGTTCAAGCCCGGCCCAACTCAATAACCCGAATTGGGTTCAAATTCGTTCGAGCCTCGGGCCTGAGCGAAGTGATTCCTATGATAGAATACTTGTCTAGTCTTTATTGAAAATGTTAATCCATGCTTCCCTTGAAAGTGGAACATTTCATGTTTCTGATTTTGCATTTGAGTAGCTCAACATTTCAATCCAGTTTAATTACACTGATTTCGTTCTTATGCATCTATCAAATGGTGGCTTCGGTCTTGGTTCATCTTATATTACAAGTGTTTGATAAGTATTTTAAGAAAATATAATAAGTCATAAATTATATATTTTGAATAAATAAAAATAATGTATTTGGGCTCAAACATTCTATTAGAGGCCCAACCTATCACCGTGTCTATCAAGAAGACGATGAAGCTTTGGTAAGATGTGTGTGCATGGAGTTGAGAATAGGCCCCTCTCAGCCTAAAGTATCAAATCCATTATTTGTTGCATTTTTTAATAGCCCAATGTGGTAAAATAATTATAAAATCTGTAATTTATGAATTATTAATAACTTGAATAATAATATATTTAGAATATATTCAGTAATACGTAACTTTATTTTTAATATACTAAAAAATATATATTAATTAAATTAAATTAAATTATTAAAAATTAAAATTTCAGGTGTACGAGACTATCAATTTTGTGAGAGTTTAGAGAAGGTCATAATATACGCAACATTTCTTTTGTACTTTTACAAATAGGCTATTTCTCTAACTTGAATCTTATGATTACAGATGTGCAATTTGTTACGAGAGAACTAACCATAAAAGCTCGCTTGAAAGGTGAGAGAGCCTATAAATTTATAAATCTTATCAATCTCTTTTATTACCGACGTGAGATAATTAGACCATAACATCTCACTACGCTTCACAGCTCAGGCACCGACGGATTAGCTGTGCATTAGATCTTTTCTAGTCCTGAGCGAACACTGCTATACCGATGTCACCACCCACGGATCCACGGGCTAGCTATGCGCTATACCTTTTCTAGCCTCAAGCGAACACTACAACGCTGACATCACTATCCGTGGGAATGGCACGAGGACTTAAAGAAATGATGTTAACTCTGATATCAATTATTACAAGTCTTATGAGAATCAACTATAAAAGTTAACTTGAAGGGTGAGAGAGCTCATAAACCTATAAATTTTATATCATTCTCTTTTATTACCAATATAGGACAATTAAACCGTAACATAATTTTATGGGTTACTTCAACACTCGTCCTTCCAATTATTAATCTGTTGAAAGACTTACTTATCTGAGCCTGTAATTTATTCCATTTACCTAATACACAAGGAATAATAACATACTGCAAATTTCAAAGTGAAGTTGTTGACTTCCCAATTCTCTTACATGATTGGAAGACATGTCGTCAACCTTATTCCTGAAAACGCGTTCTTACATGATAATCCTGTCGACCACCATTTCTCCTGCAAATAATGAAGGACGATGTCATTTGTCAACCTTCATCTGCCGTCCTCTCCTGTATTTTTAATGACGGAGAACATTGAACAAAGTCCACCTCTTGTCCATAACCTAAATATATATATATATATATATATATATATCAAAATTTGTATTTAATAAATAATTTTTAAAATTCATGCAAATCAGATCTAAGCGTTATTTTTTATGTAACTAATATATAATTACACTTATTAAAAATAAAATATCAATAAAATAAAATTTTAACTTAATTTATACAAATTTTAAAAAATTATTAACTAAATTAATTTTTAAAGTTTAATATTAAATTTAAAAAATTTTAAAAATGTGGAGGGACATGACAGCCACCTAATTATGACACTATCATTAACTAGTTGAGAGTTGATTTTTTTAATATCATAAGAGAGATACACAAAACCTTAATTTACTAATCTGGAAAGAGACATCCCGAAATATCCTCTAGTAGAACGGACAAACAATTCACAAGCGGGTTTTCAAATAGATGGATGCCAAGTTCTAGAGAACTAATTAATCCGTAGCTCGATTAGTCTCACAGTATACATGTCGAGCCTTCATGATCCATTCTCTGGCTATTAAGTTATGAATACCTAAGAGCAGAGAATTATACTGGACTTGCTGATCATCCAAGGAAAATAAATAAGATGTTAATAACTACCAGGGGGTTCACATCTAACTCCACTCGCCAGTAACCAAGATTCTATGCAATTTCTAATTTTCACATAAGACTTGTTTTGCTTAACTTTGTCTTCTTGGCTTCACTATCTGTCTGTTTATAATCTTCAATAACAATAATTGCAATACTTGTCGGGTTTGTATCTCTGAGTTCCTCTTAATCTTATCTCTCCTTCTTTAGAACTATAAAACAATTTGGGTAACAAACTTGATAAAGGATTCAAGAGAGCCCCAGTTCAATGCATTTATACCTACACCGATATATATTATGGAAAATGCTTTGTGACGAATCAATTAATGGAGTAATTATCTACGATCAACTTTCATCTATTATGTTTTTAATTTAAATCGTGAATGGCTTACTCCATTGACCAAGAAGCAAACAAACACTTAAGGCTAAGCAGATTTGTTGAGGACAAATTGTTATAAAAAGTGATAAGTTAAACACAAGGAAGCCATGAAAGGGACACGAGAGAAGTGAAAGTTGGGTTGACCTAAAAGAGATAAAACCCATATATACAAAAGAGAAAGATGAAGATAAGAGAAGAGGAGATGGAGATGGAGATTGAAGAGAAAACTATATATGGTATGGGAAGTCGCCAACAAATCCATGCAAAAAGTGGTGTGGAGCCAAACCTCCACCAAAAATAAAATAAGATACAAAGAGGCTTGAGGATGAAGAGTGATGGCAATGGGAGACCAATGAGACTATCAAGTGCTTAGTTTCTTATTGGAGGGTCCTACCCATTGATGGCTTTTGACAAGCTTTGAGCGCTTACTTTTGGATTTGGCACATTATTGTTAAGATTGGAAGATGGACAAGTAACACACCAAAGAAGAACTTGTGGGGAGCGAAGAATGCGTTGTCTCTAAGCTGACTAAGAAAATGATGGAAAGTGATGGGAAAATTTTTAACAAACAGAAAACAAACTTAAAAGAAGGGTTGGAGAAGATATGGTGGGCAAGAATCTTATAAAGTATAGAAGAAAGAGAGGAGGAGGGAGGAGGGAAGTAAAGGATCGTAAGAACCTTTCATGCACACATACACTCATGTAAATATCTTTAGAAATCTTGAATTTTGTAATTATTAGTGATTACTAATGTTATAATTAATAAAATAATATTTTAATAAAATATCAATGTTATTTATTAATAATTATATTTATGTCATTGCTAAAGAAGCCAGTTTGTGCTTTTAGTATTGCAATTATAATTTCTTATATATATATATTTAAATTAGGATCAATTAAACCTTTAATTTTTAATTTATTGTAAATTCTATTAAGTCGTATGTTAGCTTTATTAATACGGGCTGTTACATAATCAAACTCGTCCCGTTTAACATTACATTAAAATTTTAAATTAATAAACCGATGCTTTTATTGTAAACAAATAATTAAAAATAAAAATCAATTGATTACTCGCTCATTAATTTAAAGAATAATTATTAAAATATAAAAATTTATTTTATTAAATACTTTACTTATTTAAATTTTATGAACTATTTAATGTGAATAGACCCCAACTTATGTGACCCCCTAAATTAAATTAACAATTATATTTATCAGAAAATAAAAAATTTAACATTGATTGATTTTTTATTTTAATTCTTAACATTGAATTATATTTTATATTTGATTAATATTTCTTAACAGTTATATTTCTTTTTTGTTATAATTTACTAAAGGAAGGAATAAATTCTTGCAACTAATTGCCTAATAATTTTGGAATTTGGACCCATCTCATCAAAAATACATTTCGAACAAATCACCAAAGCTTATGTTAGCAAATGGAATATATAGGAAATGATTTGTATACATCTCTAACAAATCAATAGGGACCCATTTGATTTATGTGTTTTACAATATTACATGATAATTTTTAAATATAATTTTTTCAATATTTTAAAAATAAATAAATAATTAGTATTGAATTTTTAATATGGGCAGAGTATAGACTCCACTATCAAAAAATGAGTTTGTGTCGATCATTGTTTTAATAATTAGAACTAGTTGTTTTGATAGTTGACTCTTACCACTTATAAACCCTTTAACATTTTCATGTTTAGTCAATACGGGATATTCTAACAATTAGACCGAGAAAAAGGAAGATTTAAAGTATAAAATGTTCAATTGATATTAAACAGTCATATACAATTAAAAATTAAAGAATTAAAAGTTATAATCTAATTATAAAAAGCGATTAGTTTATAAAACCGATTGGTTAATTAATAAACGACTGATTATTAAAATAAATCGAAAAAAAAGTTTGTGTAGTTAAATTAGTTCAATTAATTAAAATTTTTAATTATTATATTTTAAAAAAATAAATTTAAATAAAACGAGTGAGGTGCAAAAATAGTGTTTTGAACATGGAGGTAAAAGGTGGCTCTTATGCAGCACAGTTCTATTTCGGGATCACCAATCTTGAACACCCACCTAGCGGATGCATACCGATCCTCTTAGAGAATGCGTCGGGGGTCTGTCATCCGAGAATTACCATGTAATATTTTCAGTTATTCTCCCTTTTTTTTTAAAAAAAAAAGGTGGCTCTTTTATCTCTTTGAGTTTTGAGGCATTGAGCATATCTTTTGTTAGTGAGATTTTAACTGAATCCCTAACTCCTAGGACGAGGCTTCTGCAAGACAAAAGTGTTCACCTCAATTCCTTAATCAAAAGTTGTTTTTCTTTATAGCTTCAAAAAATTGAATTAAAGAAAAGTGTGTTGCTTTTATGGCGTTCCATATCTGGAAGATGCTTGCGTTGCAGGTTATGTTTGGTGCCTCTCTATCTCAGAATCTGCTTTCACCTCTTTGAAAGTGACCAAAAGCAGACAAGTCCAATTCAAAAGGGCTTGCCTTTCATTCAATTTGGTTTTTACGAAAATGATAAAAAAAAATTTATGTAGTTAAAATAATATTTTGAATTAATTGTTAAAATAATATTAGATAAATGTTTCAAAATAACTCGGACGTTAAAGAAATGTTTGGTTTTACTTCTGTTTTTTTAATATAGTTTTTATTTTTATTTTTATTTTTTCAAACAAAAAACTGATTAGATATTTATGTTAATTTTTTATCACTGATAATAATTTCATATAAGATAAAACTTAAAGATAAATTATTTTTAATTAAATAAATTTATTCAATATCTTATATAATATTTTTTAACAATTTATTAATTAAATTATGTTATGTTAATAAATTAAATAAATTATAAACTAATATTTTATTTATAAATTAATATTTATTTAAAATATATTTTAATTGTTAAATCAAATTAATATTTTTATTATTTTTATAATTTTTGAAAACCGGAAGAAACTAAAACAAAAAAACTAAAACTAAAACTAAAACTAAAAGCTCAAATATATAATTTTTCTGAATTTGAAAACAAAAACTAAAATTAGAAATAAAAATGGAAACAAACACCCCCTAAATTATCTACTAAATTGGATAATACAATGAATCATATCAAATTTATATATTTATCACGTGACTGTCACGTAAAATATTTATAAAATGTATAAAATTTTTTATTTAACAAATTTAGTTGTAGGATTTTAAAAAATATTAATATAACAAAATTTATATATGACACATTTGTCTTGTGTAATATTTAGCCACACAAGCATGTAAATTTGAATGTTATATAATGTAATGGAAAAGTTAACGTCAAACTATTTTGACTACAAATTAAAAAGTACAAAATTTTAGTGTTATTTTTTAAATTCTAGTTAATATTACAAAATTAAATAAGTTTAACTTTTTTTACAGTCAACTCTAATATTTTTTATTTTTAATAATAGTTATTATTATTTTCCAAACATTGATTTTTATAATTTTAATTAGACTAACAACTTGCTATTATAACTAACATTTTAAAAACTATACCAAGAATTTGAAATATTATTGAAAAATGTTATTCTCATTAATCGAAGAATTTGAAATTTAATTGAAACAATTTGTTAAATTATATTTTATTAATTTACGAAAATGACCTTTATTAAAAATAAAAAATTGAAATTGAAATTTACAAGTTCAACATACCTCATTCACACTTTGTCATTTTTTATTATTTTTATCACTGTCATGTCTGTTAGCTTATAGTTTATATTAAATTGTAAAATAGAATTTGATATTTAAAATAATAACTACAAAAGGGTTACAATCATAGTTAAACCTAAGACGTTTGGGTGGTTCCTTGACTTGATGTAATGAAGACTTTGCTAGCATATGACATGTATCATTGACTTAAATCTTCAATGATTGTTCGTAGATCTATTCTCCGTCACAAATTCACAAGTATGTATTAACATTAAGTAATATTTAACAAATAATTGGTTTTTAAGAAATAATATAATTAGTAAAAAATTATGTATCTAATAATTTAAATATCTAAAATTTAAATAATAATTAGTGAAATGAATAAAAAAGAGATTATAAATATATTAAAATTTTAAAATATTAATCAAATTATTTAATCATTTAATTATAAGAGTGAGTTTTTTTTTTCACGAGATGTCTTAGGAGGGTCCCAACTTATTGGAAAATACCTTTAAACCATCTACACTCAGACTAATTTCCATTTGAGCCAAGTAAGTCCTTTGTGAGAGGCAAAATTGTGATTCTAAATTTTAAACAACTACATATATAAAGATAGTTTAAACTCGTGACCTCGGGTAGGGATATCTTAATTTTATCATTTAAAAAAAATTGAAGTACAAAACGTGACGTAGAAATTGGGGTTGTAAGGAAAATTGGAAGTCTACGGCACCCAACAAGCAAACAAAGAAAGAAGAAAGTACAAACAAAAGCAAGCAATCAGCGTACTCAAAAGCATTCAATCAGACGTTTTGTATTACCCACTTTTGACCAATCATTCTGTAATTATCCCATAACTGCAACGATCGAACGGTCAGAATCGCTTGATATTGACAATGCACCGTGTAGTACTAGCGTAGCTGATCGCAAATTAAGCAAGCAAGTGTACCTTGACCAATCACTGTGCACCTTGCGGGGTCCACTTCTATTCCCAATTCTTACCATCCATTGACATTTGGATATGGACTGTGATCATCAAATTTTTCGTACATCGTCACGTCCTGTTCCTTCATTTCTGGCCGTCCACGTGGAACCTCTACGATTGCGACCATTCGTTCTGGTTTCTGGGTCCCACTTGTCAAGTTGCTTGAGCGAGGAAGATGTACATCTTTACACTTGTCATTTTCAAAGTGTCAGTGTCTCCAGCATTAATAGCTACACATGAGACAACAAGTCACAATCGTTGGATCAGTGTTTGGTACATCAAACTCGGTCGAGTTCGAAAGAGTGGGTTGTGGCCCCACGTAGTTCCTGCGTTCTAAGTAGCCACGTGCCCATGATGATCACTTGTACGTATCTGTTCCCTGCTCTCTATCACAGCCAAGGAAACCCCCGTTGACAGAGGTACATCAATCTTGCCAATCGTAATAAAATACAGTTTTAAAACAATCTAATACTATGCAACTTTATTTTTATATAATAAAAAGGTTATTTTCGATAGCTCCACATAAAGATGGAGACACATTGGAGGCAAGTAGGGACACTCACCTCCACTATCTCCGTTTTTTTTTTTAAATATATAAAAAAATTATTATTTTAAATTTTTTATAAAATAAAATAAAAATTTGCCTCATTAAAAATAAAATTTTGCCCCCACTTAAAAAAATATCCGAATCTTTCTCTGATCCCACATTAAGATATGACAATAAAAGAGTGATGCAGGTTAAAGAGAAAATAAGTAAAACTGACACACTAAATAAATTATATAAATAAAATTAAATAAATACATAAATAAAGAATAAATAAAGAATAAATATCTCGATTTTTAAAACTAAAATATAACAAAATATATCATCTCTTTATCTGTAGAAAAGCACCAATACTCAGATGATAAGAGAGCAATAAAGTATCAAAGAACTGTAAGAAAGTACCAATATTCAGATGATTTTAAAAAAAAAGCAGAAGGGACTGATTAATCAGGAACGATATCCGAAAAAAGGAAGCTACCAAAAAACTTTTTGATATTTAAAGTTTTTTAAAGTATTTTAATAAAAATTTTAATTTCTCAAATCAAATTTTAAAATCTACCAAAATAAATTAAATTTAACTTAAATTAATAAATTATTAATTTAATTCAAAATTAATTGATTTGATTTAAATTTAAAAGTGAGTTAAATCATTTTTAGCAAAATTCGATACCGACAATAACAACATTCAAATAAATCCCGCTAACATGTAAAGTCTGAAATCGATGAACAATACAAGATCTTTTTTTTTTTGTCTCCTAGGAGGTATCCACTAGGTCAAAGTCAGTGACTACTCCCCCTTCGAGATACTGATACATCCCTTTTGGGAGCTGCCGCTGGCCCAGGAGTTTGCTGCATTCCCAAAGGCAAAGATCGAACCCGGAACCTCTTGGTTAAGCGACGAAAGTATGCGCCACCTACGCCAACCCACTGGGTTGAACAATACACAATCTTACCTCTAACTAATTTCGATTGTTTTTTTTTGGTTCAAAACGACAATTTTTATAAGCTTAGCTATCACTTTTTTAGTTAGTAGCACTAGTGCTTTCAATATTGGACCACCGCTTCGGTTCAGTCCCTAACAATGGACCACAGACAACACTATGTTTTTAATTTCTTATTAAGACTACTAATAATTAATTACATTCTTTATGAGGTTGTTTGCAGTGCCACCATTGCCTTCCTTTGTCTAAAGCGCCGACGTTTTTGGCTTTCTAGTAATAATTAATTTCCGTACCTATTTAAAAAAAGATAACATAACTCAAAATAACATGGACTCTATACTTTAATATTAAGCTTATGCTAAGCAAAAGCTTACTTTAATAAATTAATAAAGTGACGAAAAAGAGAGGTTTTTTTTAATTTAAAAAAATAATCCTTCCAAGAGACCAATCATACGAGACCCATGTGATTTGATGAGGAAAGCTTGTATAGGAAAATATTAAACAAGCTATTTGTCAAGTAAACTAATAATGGTACAAGACTTGGGTGGATAAATCATAGTCGTCATCTTCATCATCATCATGTACTTAAGGTATTAGAAAAATAATAGCCACTTGATCTTAGGATTATAAAATAAATCAAGGGCGAGCCAGTTTGTACCAACCATAACAGACATTTGGTGGACAATTATAATAAGGTTTGTCTTTTTTTTAACATTTAGTACTAATTAATCCATCAATTAGAGTGTAGTTTTAGGCCATGAATCTATGAACCTGAAACATCGTAATCTTTAATCATTCTATACCATAATTACATACATCAGTAAGAGCACAAACTTGGAAGCTGTTTTTGTACATGTTGATGCACATGTATCCATTGCTAATCCAAAGCTATTGGCAAGGTATAAGGTTGTTCTTGTGAGCAAAGCTGTATGGTTGGCTTTTGTCCCAACAAGACCAACATTTTTGAACGACTGTGAATCCTTAAAATGGCGACCCCATTGAACTTTTTAGGTTTTTACAGTATTGGGAGGAGGGGAGACACTATTTGGACTGTCCTCAAAGTCCAGAGAACTTGATAATCATTGAACATGGAAGACTAAACCAGTAATGGTTGTGAGGAAAATATTGGAGCAAGAAACGCACCAGAAAAAGGAAGAAACTATGATCACGTTGAGCAAGAAAAATCAGTACAAGATGTTGACGGCAATATCCAGAATGAAGAGAAATGAAGAGAACTATTCAAATCCATAAGTTACTAAAATGTTCAGATTCTTGATTAGGAATAATACGCCTAGAGCACATAATTAGCATGGGAGAAGAAGAAACACAGACATGGAGATTGAACAAGATCAGAAATTAAACCGGAGTAAGATACTGGGTAGGCACCTTTTGGCAACAAAAGACTGAATTTGGTGAAACCAATTTTGTTTGAAACATCCTTGATCGCCATTATCAGCACCTCCAAGCTGAAGCTGAGATGAGCTCCTTTCGTTGCCAACAAAGAACAAGTGAAGACTGTTTCTTCTCTACATGGAATCCCTTAACTGGAGTTCGCTGCACTAAACAGTCTGCTTGTGATTCAGTGAAGTTACTGAACGTTATTGGGGTGAAACCAGACTGCAAGAACAGATTTTTCCATGGAGGAGTCCTATCAGGACAACGTTGGCGACCCAGTACGATCTTTTCAATGCACGGTTGGATCAAGAACCTCTCAATCTTTTGCATCGCATCTAAGTTCACATTCACAGCATCCAGTGATTCAAGCAGGCTAGAATATGACTGAATAGTTTGATTTACTTGGTGGGCAAATGGGAGGTCAGTTCGCTCACAACCTCTGTCCATGGAGACCACAACTTTTGGGGAGAGCTGTTTCACGTACCTAACCACCAAAGGTAGGATCGATGGGTAGCTTGAGAAAGACCCAATTGGAAGATTCACAGCAATAACTTCTTTCTCCGATATGCGAATCGGCAATGGAGAAAAGCCAGAATTCAAAGACTCAAGACCCAAAATTTGAAGCTCAAACGGCATGTTGATTTCACCAGCAAAGATTCTAAGGTTTTCTTGAGTCAAACCGAGCTCGAGCTCACTATGTGAAGAAGGAGAAGCAAAAGCAGTGATCTTAAGAGAAGGTGCACCACCATTCCTCAAAGATAGCTCTTGCATCAAAGAAGACCATTGCCCACCATAGCCAATATCAAAATCAACAATGTGAATCCTATCAAAACCTTCAAAAGCCTCGAGAAGGGCTTGGTTGCAAGTAAAATTGGCAAACTGAATAATAGGAGAGATTTCAGAGAATGTTTTATAAGCCCCAATCTTGAAGATAAGACTACAAGGGGATATCATAGAGTTGTTGATGTTGTAGTTGTTGTGTAGAAGTAACTGCAAGGCCTCCTTGAAGTAAAAGGCAACCCTATGATAAGGCTTACCAATTGGAAGAGAGAGCTGGTGATTGAGCCGCGCCAATATCCCTTGCGCGAGTATCGGATTCCCGGTTTCGATCAGCTCTGCAGCTTGGCATATTGGGTTTATTATCGCCTGCTGAAGCTGTTGGATTGCCAATTCATCAAACATTTGCTTTTGCTTTGCTGTAATTCCTCCTTGCCTTTGTTGTTGTTGAAGAATCTGAAGCTCGTTTTGATGTTGGTGATGAGGGTTCTGTCTCTGCAAAAACAACTCCGACCTCCGATCAAAAGATGGAACCTTTGGGACTCCCTGAGAGTTGGGTCCCTGGTTATGCCTCTTTGGTGGGGGAGGAGACAGGAGATGGTGTTGTTCTTGCATTTGTGCATATGACAATGGCAAGAACATTGTCGGATTCTGAGCAAAGTGATGTTGGCTTTGGTTGATTGGATTCAGAATCTGTGGCTTCTCTTCAGTAGCTTCAATCCCTTGTTGTGGTTGTTGAAACGTAACTGGTAACAGATTGTTAGCAGAGACAGGAACTCCAGGATTAGGATTTTGTTGGGTCATAACTGAACTAATCCTCGCATTGTTGCTAAGAAGAGGGAACTCGGAAGTTGGTCCGTGAAGTGTCGAAGGGTCATGAAGGTTGCTAATCAAGTTGGCATGACTCATGTTCTCAAAGCCGAAAACTTGATCCACAGCCCCAAAACCACCATTAAACTCCATATCTTGAGGCCCACTTCCACTTGGTAAAAGCTTGTTAAATCCCAGAGATGGGTCTTCAATATCTCCCATAATTAGCCTCAAAATCGACTGCTCTTGACTAGGAGACCCAGACAACACGCCCTCCCAATCTTCCATTCCCAGTTGCACGCATTTTTCCGTACTGATATCTACAGAGGAGGGATGGTAGTTGTTGTTGCTGCTGCTGTTGCCGGAAACCACCGCGGTTCCAGCTCCGTTAGTAGTGGTGTCGGTGGAGGCGCCGCCGCCGCTGCCACCACCGCCGCCGTTACCGCTTCCTTGGAAAGAAGACAGCGTTGACGAAGACGTCGGAGGGCTTGGACTTCTTCTAGCGTCAAGCACAGATGTGGGCTCACTGCCCACAAAGCAACAGTTTTGCTTGCTCTTAATGCTATTGTTGCTCTGCCACTTCTCTTGCAACTGTTCTTGATGATGGTTCTGATGAGCTTGTTGATGTTGTTGAGTGAATGAATCTAAAGAAGAAGAAGAGAACTCTAACACCCCCTTCCCTTGAAAACCCTCAAAGGTTAGGGGCATGGCCTTCATAGAAAGAGAAATCAACAGCAAGATCCAGAACTGCAACCCCTAAAGCTTGAACCAAAACGAATGGCTATTTTAGTATGTAAATCCAAACTAAGAAGCTGGCCAAATCAAAGTTCCTGTAAGAAAGAAGACAGCTTTAGTTAAATGGTGATAAGAAAACCCATTTCAGTACACACACACACACACACACCTTCAGCTTCTTCTTCTTCTTCCTCCTCTTGTTTTTCAGGCTCTGCTCTAGTTCTCTCTATCGAACTCTACAGAACCACAAAACCCAATTTTTTGGTTGCCATCTCTCTATCCTCTAGGCTCTGTGGTTGAACTTTGGGTGTGATTTTCTTCCTTTTTTTTTTTGCTCTCCTCTTCTCCAATTGCCTTTCTTTTTGGCTTTTGTAGTACTCTGTCTTCCTTCTGTTTTTTGCTATGGATGCGTGCAACATAAAAAAGTGGTAAAGTGCCTCTCCTCTCTGTTTCTTAACTTCCTTTCTAATTTCATTTTCTTAAATAGTTTTTTTTTTCTTTTGTGTGGCTTTTGTCTCTCAGACATATTTGTCTCCCCCCTCTTCTGCTTCTTTTACCCAACATTTTCCACGCTCCTAGAGGCTGCGTGTATCACACAAATTTTAATTAAATTAGATCTAATCATATTTAAATTAATTTATTATATTTAAATAAAAAATATTTTTAATGTATAAATTTTTAAAAATTCTTATTTAAAAATGTACGATTTTTAAATTTTAAAATTTCAATTAAAAATCATAAAACATAAATATTATATATAAATTATTAGTATATAATTAAAGATAAAGTTGCGTACTATTAAGTTCTTCTAAACTCCACATATCAACAAGATTTCTATTAAGTGTTATTATTGTAGTATATACTCTCTCCTATCTAAAATAAGTGTCGTTTTAAAGAAATGCACACTTATTAAGAAAGCTAATGAAATGTTTGATATACCCTTATTAATTGTATGTTGAATTGCCTTAAAAATGTAATCTGTATAATTAAGATGTGAGAAAAATTAAAGGGTAATTTTGGAAATAAAATTATAAACATGCATGAAAAATCGTGAACGACACTTATTTTGAATAATTAAAATCCCTCTAAAACGACACTTATTTTAGATAGGAGGGAGTACAAGTTATCCGCTTTAAATTAATTTTAATTTTTAAGAGATCTTGACCATTTTTTAGATCCAAGTAAGTACTTTGAATTTGTTAAGTGATTTTTCTATGAAAATAATAAAAATAAATGAGATTATGTAAACAATGCGGCTAGTTTAATATTGACAAAAACAGTATCATGCGAATTTAAGTCTTTATTAAGACACAAGGTTGTTTGTTTTTCTTTTTTTTTTTAATATGATCTATGGATTATATATCTCATTATTATTGTCATTAAAAAGTTTGAGTAGTTAATTAAATAGTTTTGCATTAAGAAAAGGTCAAAAGCCAAGTAAATTGTGGTATTACTTAGTACACGTTAGAAATTGTTGCGCTCAAAATTTTTAATTTTAAAAAATTAGGTTAAGTCAAATTGAGTTGCCTTTAATCTTATTCAACTTATGATTGAGTATGTTATCTTAGGCTTACCTTAACCTAATTCTTAGCATTAAGAGTTAATTTGAGTTCAGTTTTTGGCAAACTCACCCTAGGCTTGATTTATTGTCGTCTCTAACTCAATATATCCTCGAAGCTAAACAAAAAGCGGAAATTAATTTGAGCCTCATTCACTTGTATAAGTGATTTGGTATATTAACCCTTCACAAGACCTCTTGGGAGGGTTAGTAGTATTATAGCCACCAAGTTTCGGGTTGGGTTGCTCCACGTCGCGAGTTTGAATATCAAAAAAACAACATGAGAATGAAAATATAGTTAAGTGTCAAGTAAGCCTCACTTGTAACATCAAAGTATAAGCAAATGGAACATGGTGGTTGTATAAGTGATTTAATATACTAATCCTTCACAGGGCCTTTTGAGAGCTCAGAGTTGGCAACAACTTTATAATTTCATTTTGTTTGAGATTTTGGGTTTGAATTAGCTTAATAATTTATATCAAGCCAATGGTTGTAAGTTATTGTGTATTCTTTAAATTATGTGTAATATACTTTTTAAGAGTTAAATTTTAATTTAGTGTACATAAAAATAATAATTGCAAACTTTTTTATTATAAAAAATTTATACTTGAAATTTTGAAAAACAACAGTAATTTAGTAAACATTCAATTAATGAGTTTGGAAAAGTACTATAATATTTATTTTTATTCTTAACTAATAAAGAGATTATTTTCAAATATTATTACTTATAAAATAAGCATTACGAAGCATAATAAACGAATTTTTGAAAGGATTAAAAGTTGTGAGGTATAATATATTTTTAATTTTTATTTAATATACAAAAATTAAATTTCTTTTTTATAAAAACTTTCAAAAGATTTCAAAATTAAGGGTTTATGACAAGGGGAAACAAATTAGCTATATTAAAGATTTTTATTTATTTGCTACACATTGTAAATATGTAGCGAGTTTATCGAAAATTTTTATTAAATAAGATTGCATATTATTGAGCGTCTTCAAATCTTATATTTTGGGGGTTATTTTTTAGAGTTGTTGTTATTTTTAATATTATATTTTAATGATATGTGACAAATATATTTATAATTCATAAAATTAGTAATTAACTTATAATAAATACATTATTACATGTATAAAGTAATTTATAAATTATAAATAAAAAATAAAAAATTAAACAAATTATTTGACAAATATAACGTGTCATGTCTCAGGGAGTCTCAACTGTGATACTAATATAGTAGGAAAACCATTGGCAAGTAAAGGAAATGTAGGGGCTAACTTATGCAACTTCACGTGGGTGGCACCAATCATTTTCCACGCGGAGAGCATCTATTCCACCTGCATCAACGCTATCTCCTAATCCTCACCGTTCATTGTCACCTCCTCAATCTTTTATCACTTGCTCCAAGTCATCGTCATCGTACACCCACGTGTACGCACGAAGCTAACCACAAGTCCACAACCTATCAATTCCAAAATATCTACAACCAGAATACTTTTTATCGTTTCAATTAATCCCGCGGGCCCACTTCTGACGTGATTATTATCCAACGGCTAAGGTTCAATTAATCGTAGGGCAGAGAACAGGCCACGATATCTAGTTAGAGAGAGAGAGCGTGTATCTCTGCCAACGAGGCTTGCCTACGCTAAAAGGGTAACGTAACACGTACTAGAAAACGGTCCCCACCAGCTTTCGCAAATGTCGGTGAAATGTGGAAGGGACACCGACGTGTCTCTCGAGGATGGTCTCAGAGAAAGGTGGGCCCGCAGACAACAGAAGTTGCGTAGCCAGATCATGCATCAAGTCGTCTGGAGTTTCTGGAGATCTTTAATGGCCCACGTGTCAAAAAAATCCACGTGGAGGATACCACGTGCTTCTCTGCCATTGGTTCTTGAAACCTCTCTCCAAATATGTTCTGCATAATCCAGTGCTTTCTACTCCACCGTCCATGCAAATTGGTTTAGATTCCATTGAATTTAAAAAAAGATAAAATAATATTATCATGTTATTAATTAAAACTAAATGAAATATCAGAGAAAGCGAAAAGAACGTATGCGTGTGGCCATATCCGTCCCTTCACTGTATATTAAAAGTGCGCATGTGACTGGGCCTTGTGGGGTGTGACGTCAGCGTCAGAGGCCACGTAAGAGATAAACCTGCACCGTTGATGAGTTGTCAGAATAGTCGATGATGCGTAATTCGCAGTGCGTTTCAGAAAGCGACATGTGATTATTGTAGACTGACGTGGTGGCCTATCTTTTCCCCATCTTCATAGTGTCTTCGGCAGACTAATTGCGGCAGGCACCGAATGGACACGATGACGTGGCTTGCAGGCACCCAATGAAGGTGGGCCGCTGTTTGACGTGGACTTGAAGCAAATTTCGTTTAGATCTGGTCTCGATTGGGTTTTGTGTAAATATATGTCAGTCCGTCGCTATCCCTTGATTATCATCCCATTGACGAAAATGCCCTACACCCGAGCCGCAATCTTTGAATTGAACTTGCCCGAATCGCATTATTCTGTTCACATTAGGTATAGCATAGGTTTATATATTGTGTAGGGACGTGCACAGATTATTATGGGCCTACTACACTTATCTTATCCGAGCCTTTTGATCTAGAGGTACTTTCGTACTATCTTGATAATTTAGGGGCCCATCTGAAAGCACTTGGAATCGTTTTTACATAATTGGACTCCAATTTATCTCCTCAATTAATTTATTTAAAATTAAATAATTATACAAATAAAATAATAAATTATTAAAAATAACCATTCATATAATAATATTTTCAGGACAGGCAGGTGAGGAAGCTTGACTTGCTGGGGGTAAAATGGTAAAATGGAGATCCAAAGCCAGGAAAAAGACATGCCGAGTTTTCAATGGAGAGACGAAGAATTTGACCGTAACGTAGACACGGAGTCAGGCCCGCCGGCCCTATCAATAACCGTCCTGTTCTCCGCCTAAATTTCGTACGAATGACTTTACTTAATGTCGGAAGCTGTGCCCGTCAATGCTCGCTTCAAACCTCAAACGTTAAATATAAAAACACTGAATAATGATATGATGCCACAAAAGAAAAGGACGTGACGAACACTGAATAATAATTTCTATTTTATTTTTATTTTTAAATTTAATAAAATATTTATTTGATTGAATTTTATTATTTATTATTAGTTATTAATTATAGTTTTTCCCAATTTTTAAAAGAAGGAATTGGGATTTGGGAACTCCATTCCCCTATTTGCTCGTTTCAAATTTAATAGAAATTGAAATCGGGAGAAAATTGGGCTAAAATTGTATTATATGTAATACACAACGATATTTTAGTTACATATCTCGAATCAAACGTAAAAGGATAATAAATGAAGAAATGCAGAAATACTTGATTTCGGCCTACTAACTTTAAACAAACTTTTCAAAGCTGAAATGAGCGTAAATCTACTGTTGTTTTTACAAGAACCCCTCTCCGGGATGGGAGTAAGATATTTTTACAGTTTTCTCAAATCGTAAGCTCTCTTAATGGCTCAGAGAATTTTTATGTTTACGATTGATTATATGAACAACTACAGGAGATCTTAACATTTATACATAATATCATATAGGATTTTTTCATCACAAAGCCGATATAGGTCTAGTTCATATTGATTGGAATCCATTGTTTAATCAAATTTTGACTCATTGATTTAAATCATTTATTGATCACTTTATTATATTTATTTGGATTAAATTATGTAATTTGACCGATGCGTTATTGAAAAATCAAAAAATATAATTAATAATTGTTCAATTTTATGAAAAAGAACAAAATTGTCCAACATTTACAATAAAATATACAACAAACCATAACATTTTGAAATATTTAAATTAAATCTTGTCATTTTTAAAATTTAAAATATATCCTAAGTTGATGAAAATTTTAAAAATAAATTTTTATCAGTCAAATGTTAGGTTAATATTGACATAATATTATTTTTATTTTTAAGTAAAAAATCACACTATCATATGACAAGCAGGATTTACTATAAGTTTCATTGTCATCTAACAAGTGGAACCTACTTTGTGAAATGTATCATCAGATTCTATAGCTACGAGACCTACATTTTTATTAATTTTAAAATTTTAATTATGTAACAATGAAACTAAAAGATGTAAAAATAATGTCATGTCAGTATTAATATGATATTTAACTGACAAATAGTTAATTTTGTTTATTTTTTATTTTTATTTATAATTTGTTTGAAAATTATGAAAATGTTAATATTTAATTTGAATACTTAAAAATATTAGGATTCAAGTAATGGAGAAGGTTATTTTTCATGGTCACTTTCTGGCTATGAGGAAGGCAATGGAGGTCCCGCGAAGGTGGAAGCGCTTGCTCTTCGGCAGTGCTTGCTGTTTGCTCGTAATGGTATGCTACAAGCTGGTTCAATTTTTACTGATAGTCAGCTACTTATCCATTGAACTCCAGTTCTTTGAATTTTCTTATTTTATTCTTATAATTTCGGACTGTAAAGATATTTTACGCATTAGAGGCAATATCTCTGTCTCTTGGATTAAGCACTCGGAGAATAGGGGAGCCCACTTTCTTGCTATGGTGTCTGTTCTCCATAGTGGCTTTCAGGTGTGGGTTGATATGCTTGACTGTATCTTGGATTATTATTCTTCGAGATAATTACTACTTAAAAAAGATGTCAATTTTTAAAATGCATTTTTGATTTACTTATTTTTTCTTTTCCAAATTTTTGCTTCAGGAGTCGAGCAGACTTCTCCAAATTCAGCCCAGCCTTGCTTTCACTGCTCATTTAATGTTTTTGTCTTGCTTTTTTTTTTGGTCTCCTGAGACCATGAAGCCTCATTCTTCTCTTTATCATAAACGAGCAAATAAAATTTGGCAGGTATCAATTCAGTCGACCTGTCAAAGAATATAGAACTCTCATGACTCAGGTTGCAGATCAACATTCGAATAAGTATCGTTCAGAGTCATTTCCTTTCGTGCAACACAATGTTAAACTGCAGTCAAATGCAACAAATAGGCTAAGCGTGTAAGGAAATAGTGAGTAGCTGAAGATTCCCCTGGGACAAGCTAGCATAAGGGAAGGAAAGGTTCTGCTACAGGCCACACCTGCCTAATCCATGTAGGGACGTCATTAAACTAGGCAACGGGTAGGACTTTTTTTTTTCCAAATAGAATCTCAATGAATTTAGACAATTTGAAATTTAAAATAAATTTATTTTGTTTGAATTAGTTCAAGTAAATTTTTTAATTTAAATTTAATTTAAAATCCAATCAAATGAGTTTTATCTATCTCTAATATCAATCAAACTGAACTCTCGATAATCTTTAGGTTGCCTTTGATAATTCTTAACGAAGGAATCCAAAATAAAAATGGGAATCAAAATACATAGTGAAAATCAGAATATGAATGAAATTATTAATTATGCGTATTTGATACAATATTGGTTCCGGCTATTGTAACACTTGTGTCGTTCAAAGCATAAGGAGCATGATGACTTGACGTCATCCTTACCTTCCTCCAGCTTATCACCGGCAGTCTGCTCAAGGTTCCAAACTTAACGGTGACAACTAAACGCGAGGGTTGCGCTTGTTGCTGGACTTGACCTAACATCTTATTGCACGAGCTGACGATAGCCATGCACCACCAGTGTCCACGTTTATGAAGGACCCCCTATATTTATTAAATATTAAAAATGATGATGAAATTTTTTTACTCATATTTAGTCATTATATAATTTATTTTGTAAATAATTAAATCAAATACTTTATATTTTATAAATAATTAATAAAAATTTAATGATTTATAAAATTATTAATTTTTAAATAATTATGAATGATTTTTATGATAAGAATAAAAGTATCGATAAAATAAAATAAAATAATTATTAAAGAAATTAATATAAGCTTTGGATAAGGGAAATTTCTCTATGAGAGTGATCTTTCAAGTTATGGAACACCTCAATTCAAACACTGAGAGAAGGTAGAATGTTTGTGTTTCCTTTTATTTTTAATGAATTGTCTGTAAGTGATATCTTCAAGTTCAGGTTCAGGTTCCGGTCAAAAATAGGGTAGTCCCACACCATGACACAAATGGATCATCATAAGATGAAGGGCAAGTCCCGCACTCCACCAAACTTTGATTATGGAACCAGGGCACTAAAGCTACAAGGAGAATCCAAATCCCCTCTCCTATGGATGCTGTTTGTTAATAAGGAAGATCTGTACAAACTTCATAATAAAGATTCCGAAATGAAAGGTTTAGAAAAATCTCCAGCAAAGAAGATACCAAATTCAAGGAATGTTTCAACCTTAAAGCATCAGTCTTGGAATAGGAGATCCACTACTCCATTGTCTGGTTCTTAAAATCTGGAAGTTCAATACGGAAGGTGGGGTGAGATTATAACAAACACTTGACAGAGGGGAAGACAGGGGCAAGGGGAAACGACTTTACTTCATCATCGTCGGTATCCTAAGCAAAGAAGATCTCCCATTGTTTGATGAACAAAGCTAAGACTCTCCTACTTATGAGGTGATGACATGAAGTTATAGCTTTGTAAAAGAAGACTTCTAGTTTAATTTCTGCTTAAGAATGTTGTATGGTATGGTTGTGTACTGGAAAGATGATCTCTTGCCATAAGATCATCTTGGTGGGTAGATTGGTCTAGGCTTGATATTGTGATTTCTTTTGGTCATAAGAATTAACTGTAGGTTTAATCATGCTTTCGCGAAGGGTTTTCCTTTCATGGTCAATCTTTAGTTTTGTACATAACTTTATTTATTTATATAGTTTTTTGATTTACCAAAAAAAATTAATATAAAAGATCTAATTTTTATGATAATATTATGATAAGAATCAATATCTTGATAAAATTTTGATAATATGTTTATTTCTTATTCCAAAATTTTGATTCTAGCTTGTACTCCTATCTCCTTTGGGCGTAAAACTCCGGGATTATTTAAGATTCATTGCAAATTTATCATTACTTATTTTATTTGTTACTAGTAATCGAATAACTAAAAATTTGGAAGTAAAGGTAACACTCTATTGATCAAACACGATCTAAGAGTGAGGATTATCCATACATGCTTGCGTCCTATAATTTTAAATAACCCTATCATGAAAAATGGGTCATGTAATTAAGGATGATAATGGATTAGATTAGGTCGGGTTTGTCTAAGCTCAATGCCCAATTAGGCTTGAGATAGTCTGACTTAAGCCTAAGTTTGATCAGACTTATGGTTGCTTAAGCCCATCAAGGGTCGGCCAGCTTGATTTTTTATTTTTAAACTAAAAATAAAAATAATGTTACAGTCATCCAACTGAGTCAAACTTGTGATTTTTTGAAAGAAATCATGACCAAAATTGGTTAATCCATGCCGGGCTGAAGAAATATGATTGAAGAAGAGATTTTCTGTCTATTCCCCAATGAAGGATACAAATATATACAGAATATGCATCCCTAACAGACTCCTAGAATTAGTCCTTTGATAGTCTTCTATTCTTATAATGACTCCTAAAAGATATCATCGCCTAATTATTTATAGAATATTTTAAAATTATACATGATATCCAAATACTTCCTCTCAAGTTGGTGCATGATAGTTCCGAATCCCCAACTTGCCAAGAAGAAGATCTACTTGTGTGCCAAGAGCTTTTGTCAAAGATATCCGCAAGCTGATTGTAACTACGACATGCATGTTGTAATATTGCCAACTTGGATTTCATTGCGAACAAAATAACAATCAACTTTGATATGATTGGTTATCTCATGAAAAACGAAGTTGGCAGCTATATGAAGTGCTGACTGACTGCCACAACAGAGTTACATAGGTTGAGGAAGAGACACTCGTAGGTTTGAGGATGAGACAGTCGTGAATCTTTCAAGATAGCTCTGAGCCATTTCAAAGCTATCTTAACTGCATCCAAATGCAACAAATAGGCTAAGCGTGCAAGGAAATAGTGAGTAGCTGAAGATTCCCCTGGGACAAGCTACCATAAGGGAAAGAAAGGTTCTGCTACAGCCACGCCTGCCTATTCCATGTAGGGACGCCATTCAAGTTGGCAACGGGTAGGACTTTTTTTTTCTCTTCCAAATAGAATCTCATTGAATTTAGACAATTTGAAATTTAAAATAAATTTATTTTGTTTGAATTAGTTCAAGTAATTTTTTTAATTTAAATTTAATTTAAAATTCAATTAAATTATTTTTATCTCTCTTTAATATCAATCAAACTAAATTCTCAAGATTTCCTTTGATAATTTGTAACAAGAAATCAAAATTAAAAATAAGAATCAAAATATAAAGTAAGAATCAGAATATGAATGAAATTATTCATTATGCGTGTTTGATACAACATTAATTTATATTTATTAAATATTAAAAGCGATAATAAATTTTTTTACTCATATTTAGTTATTATATAATATATTTTGTACATAATTAACTAAAATATTTTATGTTTTATAAATAATAAATAAAATTTTAATGATTTATAAAACTATTAATTTTAAAATAATTATGAATTATTTTATGAAAAGAACAAAAGTATCAATAAAACAAAATAAAATTATTATTCAAGAAATTAATATAAAATATCTAATTTTGATGATAATATTACGATAAGAATCAATATTTTGATAATAACTTGATAATATCTTTATTTCTTATTCCAAATTTTTGATTCCAACTTGTTCTCACACCCCCTTTGGAAATAAAACTCTAAGATTATTTAAGATTCATTTGAGTTTTGACATTCTTTATTTTTTTGTTACCAACAATCGAATAATTAAAAATTCATAAATAAATGTAACACTCTACTGATCAAACAAGATCTTAGAGCGAGGATTATCCATAAAAATTTTTTTTTGATATAAGGAAAAAGTTACAACAAATCACATGATGAAGCGAGAGATACTAATCTCAGCTATATCCTTTAGGAGGATTGAGTAGCACCTTGAGGGTGCATTTACAAAAATGGTAATCCCTAACTCAAAATTAACAGCAAAGTTGGCAAGCCAGTCAGGACACCTCTTACCCTCGCGGTAGATATGGCGGGAGATTACGACCCAGTTGCAATTTAATAATTTGTTGATGCTCATAACTAAAGGATTGAGCGACGTTGTTCTTTTGGTGAAGTCTGATACTGTTTGAGAATCCAGCTCTAATTTTATCTTGCGATATCCAAGATTTCATGTCAGGTGGAGTCCAGAGAAGACGCCCCAGAATTCAATAAAAACCGAGGAACACCATCCAATATTTTGGACGAAACCTCCCAGCCAAGCCCTGGAGCTATCTTGAATAAATCCCCCCGCTATGGGCGAATGTGTTGTGCTTTTACATGCCCCGTCAGTGTTCAATTTCACCCACTTAAGAATAGGTTTGCTCCAGCTAATTAATTGCTCCTATCTGGGTAGCCGGCCAGGAAACGCTCTGTTATGCCAGATCGTAGCTTGGTAAATCCGGTGGGCATATTCCAAGACAAGATGAGCTGGAGAAGTCGGCCAAGTAAACTGGTTCTCAAAAAAGGCCATGTTCTTTCAGGATTAAAGGAACCAACAAGCAGTACTAAAGATCAGGGACCAATCCAGTCCAGATACCAGTTGATGTGGTTGAAGATTGTGCTGAAGCCAGTCTTGAGCACTATAATGTTAAATAACCCTATCATGACAAACAGTGACGGAGCCAATAATTTAAAGTAGGAGGGCCCAAATATATAATTTTTTTAAATTTTGGGAGGCCTAGTGCACCATTAAATCTCAAATAACTATATCCTTATATATATATATATATATAATTTTTTAAGATTTTGGGGGCAAGTGGCTCCGTCTCTGATGACAAAGGGTCATGTCATTAAGGATGATAATGGGTTAGTTTGGTTGGGTTTGTCCAAGCTTGATGCCCAATTAAACTTGAGATAGCCTGACTTAAGCCAAAGTTTGATCATATTTATGATTGCTTGAAGCTCAACTCGGATCGACCAGACTGATTTTTTATTTTTTAACTAAAAGGAAAAAAACAATGTGATTTTTTGAAAAAAATCACGCCCAAAATTGGTTAATCCAAGCCGGGCTGAGCTAAATGTAATCCCTACATGTCGGTTGCCCGCCGGTGGTTTCTTCTTTTTAACGATTCATTTTAATTGTGACTTTGGGTTTCGTAACTTCAATTTTTCTTGACTTATTGTAACTGTGACAAAACATGGGCGTGACAAAGATAGAAGCGTACTATATAGGAAATGAAACGGACGAAATCTCACGGACCTTCTGAAAATAAGAGATGGGTGGGTGTATCATTCGTTATCAGGCAATTGTCCAAAGTTTCGAAGCTACTTGGTACTTACTCTACTATATAGCAACAACCCTTTTCTGATAATTCATAAACAACGACAACAATGGGTGTCCTCAGCTTATCAGATTCCTTGATTGTTTTGAGGCGCTTACTAGTCATCTGGATAGTGAAGATGGCTATGTCAAATAGTTTAGGTTACTCAAAATGCCAATTGCAGGCAGTTTTCAACTTCGGCGATTCAAACTCCGACACCGGTGGGTTTTGGGCAGCATTTCCGGCACAGTCAGGACCATGGGGCATGACCTACTTTAAACACCCGGCCGGTCGCGCTTCAGACGGAAGGCTCATTGTTGATTTCTTAGGTAATACTTCAACACGCTCCTAAGCTTTTTTTTTCTCCGTTCAGGATGTTACTAGCAAGACATGTTAGTAATCAGGAGTAGGTACATTCCAGGCCAGATACTTGTTTTGTACTTAGGCAGCAAGCATGCAATAACTGACTGAAAGTGTCTGAATGCTCTTGAGCATCTTTAGTAAGACCTTAAACCAGAAAATGGGGGCAAAAAGGCATAAGGTTTAAGGTTCTTACTATGAACTCGGGGCTGAATCAAAGATGAATCATGTGAAACTGAGGTGAAGGATTTTGTCATCTGGTTGATGGTTGTGACTAGGTTTTAACCAGAAGACAAAGAACTTAGCTGGAAATCTTTGGACTACTAGGATTCATTTCAATAATGGATACAAATTATTCACGGGGCACCTGGCCCTGGATGCCAACTTTACCGGGGAGCTCAACTACGATGCTTCCAAGAACTTTATTTACTGGTTTACTCGTAGTGTTTTTTTAATTGACACTTTAAATAAGTTTTAAATAGTTATATTAATTAAAAATTTTAATTTTAATATTTATCTATAAAAAATAATAATGACAATGAATGAGATTAGTTTAGACTTAGATATAGTATTTGAATTTAAATTATAAATCCGAATTGAACACAAAATGTAGAAAAATCTTAAAAAAGCTAAAATTCAAATTTAATTGAGCTTTAAATAAAATTTAATTTAATGCTAAGTTCAATATAATTTGAGTATAATAACAACAACACTAAGTAAGAGTCCCGCTAAAATACAAGATTTGGGGGGGAATTTAATAATATGCAATCTTATCCTTATATAATAAAGAGATTGTTTCTAATAGACTCACATGTAATTACAATATAATTAATTAAAATATTATTCATTAATTACTTAAAATATAATATAGGAATGTAAATTGTATTAAAGTATATTACTTGATTTTACTGTAGCAATAGAATTGTGAATATTATGGTTGTGTCAATTAATTACACAATATTTTGAATGATTGAACTATATTTTGAGGATATTATATAACCAATGATATGTTGATGTAAAAAAATATTAGAGTATTTTTTTCTTCAAGAGTTATTGGAAAGAAAAAATCGCAATATACTTGATTTTATGCATTTTGTCATTATAATTAGAGTGCATAAATTAAAAATAATCAATTAAAATATAATTAAAATTTGATATAAAACAAAAATTTAACAAATTTTTATTTCTCAACATTTTTAACAAACCAACTACTATCAATGATAGTAATAATTTCTTTATCTTAACCAACTATTATAATTATAATGTTATATTCATTCTTATTCCTTATTATATTTTCCCATTCTCATAACCCCTTGTGAACCAAGCGCCCCGTAAAATTCTTTTTAGGCTTAATTTCACATTGGGTAAGATTGGTTTTGATTTGACTTAGGGTTGTAATGGTGTTGAACCTTTTGCCAAACTCATTATAAGATCGTTATTTAAACAAAATTTATTGATAAATTTCTAATTTTTATAATATGAAGAAGTATAAATTATTATTTCCTTAATTACGGTGAGATTATTAAATGTTAATTTAAATAACAATTATTTTAAAATAAAATGATTTATTTTTAAATTTTTACAAAAATTATTGTATTTGTATTTTCTTTCCTTGTTCGGCCTATATTTCTGAGAGTCTTCTTTTGGCAGGGCAAGCTCTAGGATTACCATTCTTAAGCCCATATCTGCAGTCGATTGGATCTGATTACAGGCATGGGGCTAACTTTGCAACCTTAGCATCTACTGTGTTATTACCCAACACTTCCTTGTTTGTGACCGGAATCAGCCCTTTTTCTCTGGCTATTCAGCTAAATCAAATGAAGGAATTTAAGCTCAAGGTCGATGAATATCACTCAAAAGCCGAAAGAGGTACACTTGATTGCATGACTTAAGAACTGTTAAGCTTATACTTGATGGCGTTCAATTTCTCAGGATCAACGAAGCTTCCTTCACCAGACATTTTTGGAAAATCGCTCTACTTATTCTACATCGGTCAGAATGATTTTACCTCCAATTTAGCAGCTATCGGTATAGCAGGAGTACAGCAGTATCTGCCTCAGGTGGTGGCTCAGATTGCTGGCACTATCAAGGTCAGGTCTCAGGATCAATAGACTAATCATTTTTTCGCTGTTTTGATTTTGCTAAACTGTGATTCGTATAATATCAATCCTGAAGGAGCTGTACGCGTTAGGAGGGCGGACGTTTTGGGTCCTGAACCTGGCACCAATAGGCTGCTACCCAGCTTTCTTGGTGGAGCTTCCTCACAATAGCTCAGACATCGATGGCTTCGGTTGTCTGGTTTCTTACAACAAGGCAGTTGCTGCCTACAATAATATGCTGAAGCAGACACTGACTCAGACAAGAGAAGCACTCCCAAATGCTTCCCTTGTGTACGTGGACACTCATGCTGTTTTGCTGCAGCTCTTTCAGAATCCTACTTTACACGGTATGACACTAGGAAGAACTTCAGACTGTATCTGTACTTCAGTTTTTCAGTTCTTGACTACTCTTTTAACTTGTAAACAGGGTTCAAATATGGCACTAGAGCTTGCTGTGGACATGGAGGAGGAGCATACAACTTTGATCCTCGAGTGTTTTGCGGAAATACAAAGGTGATCAATGGAAGTAAGGTCACAGCATCAGCCTGTACCGACGCATATAACTACGTCAGTTGGGATGGCATACATGCGACAGAAGCAGCAAATAAGTTTTTGACAAAAGCTATCCTCAGTGGCCGTCATTTTGATCCTCCTTTTCAACTTCAACGCCAATGTCACCTCCATTCAATTGGTTGATTGTTCTAGTTCACTTCAAACTGTGCTCGAGCTGAACCCTTTTCAGCTTTCATTACTTCGTGTAATGCCAAATAAGAAAGGAATAAAAGTTTAAGCTCCTTAAATGAGGAAATAATGTAAAATAATTGAAGAATTAGTCCGTATTTTTGAAGACTTACTTAAGAGTTAAATACACTTTGAATCTTTATAAGTTGATTTTTTATTTCAATTCTCAAAAACTATTATTCACTTTGATGATATTGCTTAATTATGACATAAAGTTTTTAATTATTATTAATTTTTCAAAATGACGTAACACTAATGTTTTAAATGGTTCCCAGACTATAAATAAATAAAAAATAAACAAAATATGACAGAAAATTATATAATATTTAAATAATGTTAAAATTGGATTGATTTATATTTTTAATGTATTTCCTTTCCAATTAGGTTAGATCTAGGTTATAATTTTTTGTAGGGTTTGATCTTTTTAAGGTAGGCTTATATTAAACGGGTTGGAGCACCCTATTCCCGTTAAAGTGTTCCAACCTTGTGTCACTTAATTTTGTCTACATATTTGTGTAGATTTTACATAAATGTATAGATAAAATTTAATGAAACAACGTAAGAACTGGATAATCGGAATAGAAGATCTTATCCCATATTAGATTTTGTTACAAAAGTAAAAAAGGAAGATTTATCAAATAACCTTTTAAGAGATTTTTTTAATATTGTTTTTAGAGTTATTCTTGAATTATATTCTTTATCAATTAGGATATTCTATAGCTTATTAGAGGCAATCAATCATTGAATCCATCCTAATTCTTGCTTTTTTTTAGTGTGATAATTCACTTTCATTCATTTTTGTGTTTGATCTCGTGGATTGACTTGTTTTTCATAAAACGGTCTTAGGCTCTCATATTGATATCGAATATTACTAGCTTTATTGGTGAGGGTTATAACAGAAATTGATATCAAAGCTAAGTTTTATAATTTAGTTTGGTCTTGATACATTATCATGCTTTAAATGTTATTGTGTTTTCGTTTCATATATTCAATTTCTTTTTTCAAGTTTTATTTAGGTTCTTTGCATCATTCATGGACAAGATTCATTGAAAAATTATTTTACATTCTTGTTTCTTGTTTTCGTCATTTTTACAAAATAAAAAGAATCATGTTTTGTAGTTGTCTTGTTTTCCATTATTGTTTAATTCATTCTTGTTAAGTTCTCATTATACTCTTCTACTTGTTTAATTGAGTTCCATTAGATGTAATTTTTTGTTTTTAATTTTTTATTTCTTGACCTCTAATAATGTTTTTGTTGTTTTATTTTATTTAAATTTTTTTATGAATATTAGTCAAGACTCTCACATTGAGCAAGTAAAGAATGTTAAAATATTTTATAAATATATGACAAATTTCCCTTTATAAGGTGTCTTTTGGGGTGGAGTTAAGCCCAAATTTATCTTGATATCAGAGCTTGAACCTATTTTAATAGTTAGAGGCGGTGCCCAATTTGTTGTAGCCATTTGCTCAATATACCTGACAGATATTCAGTTTTGTTCTAGGCTGAGGAGGTGTGTCAGAAATTTCACATTGAAGAAGTAAAGAATATTAAAATAGTTTATAAATGTATGGCATACCTCCTCTTACAAGGTATCTTTTGGGGTGAAGTTAAACACAAATTTATCAATATTTGACATCAAGAAAAAGATTTAAAATTATTTTTCTTAATTTAGATTATTTAATTTGCAAAAAAAAAATCTTTTGCCAAGAGTTTAGGTTACAACTCGAGTAAACATTTGAGAGAAACATGTGAGGGAGTATTTTTACTACAAAGTTTTTTGCATGTACAATATGACTTAAACTTGAAATGAAAATTTATTCAAGGATAAGGAAGTAATAAAGAGAAAATGTAGGGCGGAAATAGAGTTATTATGGAACATAATACGAGGACAATTAGATCATATCTTTCGTAAATGTAGGAGGTCAAGTATATGTTAGATAAATATGAAGCTGCAATATATATCTTACTATGCAACTTACATGTATCTACCAGACTGGATGCCTTTGAAGTTTATGATGACGAAGATGATAATATCTCTGACTACTTGAGAGGAGTCGGTGATGTATTCAAAAGTGAAGAAAAGTAGAAGATGAGGTGTCCCAAAGTGAAGATGATGTGATCACTACTTTAGGCACCAACACATCCCCAGATGATGAAAAAGTGGAAATTGCCTCTTATCACCTTGATGATGATGCGCATGTTTGGTTTCTCTAGTTGGACTGAGATAGGCCTGGATTTGTATGGGTAGAATTCAAGTGGTAATGTCACCTTTGGTTTGGATATTCGATTCAAGGCAACAAATTAGGGGAACTTTGTAAATTGAGGCAGCTAAGCACAATGGAGGAGTATCAACATCAGTTCGAACAACTGGCAGCTCGCGCAGGGCCTCTGACCACAGAACAAGAAGTAGAAATTTTTATAAGTGGATTGCATGAATACATTGTAGTGGAGGTGGAACTACACAAGCCTAGAGACTTAATTACTGCCATGGGCTTGGCTCGACTATATGAGAGAAGAGCTGTTCCAAGGAGATCCACACCTGCTTCTCCAAAGTCGTCGCCAAACATGCCCGCTTCCTCCACCCCCCAAAAAAAACCTTTAAGCGGCTCACTCGCGCAGAAATGGACGATAGACAGGCTAGGGGTCTTTGCTTCAATTGTGATGAGATATGTACCAAGGGGCATCAGTGCAAGAAACTATTCTGGTTGGATGGAGTAACGGAATCAGTGCAAGAGGAAGAAGAAGAACAGGATCTGGAGGAACAACCTGAACTTGAATTACTCCACGCCATGACAGGGGTGAACGCAAATGCCTTACTCATCACCCACGCTCCTTGTTACTAAGGCTAACCATACTTGGTGATTTTGCGTTGATTACAAGGCCCTGAACTCCAAAACGATCAAGGATAAATTCCCAATCCCAGTGATAGACGAATTACTGGAGGAATTACATGGTGCGTTACGAACATCACCAAGTCAGAATGTGCCTGATTGATGTAGAGAAGACAACATTTCGCGCCTATCACAGCCACTTTGAATTATTGGTCATGCCCTTCTGTTAAATTTTTAAAATGGGCAGAGTGTAGAGTCCACTAATAAGAATTAGGTTTGGATCAACCATTGTCCAAATAACTAGAACTAGTTGTTTGGATGATTGACCCTTACCAATTATAAACCCTTTAATATTTTCATCTCTAGACAATATGAGATACTCTAACACTCCCCTTCAAGTACAACTGAGGCTGGACATTCAGTTGTCACTTGAAATATACACAGTGGTAACCGGACCGAGTCGCTGGGACTGGACATCCAGACGGACAACCGAGAAATTAATAATCCGGACCAAACCTACTCTGATACCATGTTAAATTTTTAATATAGGCAGAGTGTAGAGTCCACTAACAAGAATTGGATTTGGATCAACCATTGTCCAAATAACTAGAACTAGTTATTTGGATGATTGACCCTTACCACTTATAAACCCTTTAACATTTTTATCTTTAGACAATATGGGATACTCTAACACCTTCAATCTCACAAACGCACCAACTACCTTCCAAGCCTTAATGAATGAGGTATTCCATAATTATTTGAGGAAATTTATTCTTGTCTTTTTGATGACATTCTCGTCAACAGTAAGTCATGGACAGAACACATGTCGCATCTGAGGCTCGTCCTTGACACATTACGTGCTCACCAACTGTTCATAAAAAGGTCCAAGTGCCTGATTGCTCTGAGGAAGGTCTCTTATTTGGGGCATGTCATTTCAGAAGAGTGTTGCGGTTGATCAAAGCAAAATTGCAGCAACGATGGAGTGGCCTAAACCAAGCACTGTGAAGGGACTACGAGGATTTTGGGACTTACTAGATACCACCGCAAAGTTGTTCAAGATTATGGTAAGATATCTACTCCCCTAACTGCAATATTACGCAAAAACTCCTTCCAGTGGATGGAAGAAGCTTCCAACGCCTTTGAACAATTGAAGAAGTCCATGACTCAGACTCCTGTATTGGCCTTACCAGACTTTACCAAACTATTCATTTTAGAATGTGACTGTTGAGACGAGATTTCAGCAGAAGTACAGCAAGAAGAGGGGAGGTAAGGCAGTAAATAAATCAGGCAATGAGGCAA
>JAOSBK010000009.1:27851859-27863718 GCA_027568895.1 Erythroxylum shatona | reverse complement strand
TATAATTAAGATGTGAGAAAAATTAAAGGGTAATTTTGGAAATAAAATTATAAACATGCATGAATAATCGTGAACAATACTTCTTTTAAATAATTAAAATCACTCTAAAACGACACTTATTTTAGATAAGAGAGAGTATGAATTAATCAAATTTTATTAACACAATAATTACTGTTACAAGAATAATTAAATTCAATTTTAATTAATAATTTAAAGTAATTATAATAAGTTATTAATTTTAATTTAATTTAATTAATTCGTCATTATTTTTAACTAAAATTTTAAAAAATAAATTTTAATTTTAAAAAATAAAAGATTTTTTAAATTTTTGATTAATTTTGGATGTAGAATATCTACGCTCCCATAAGAGTGCGTGACCTTCGCATTTCTTGTTAACTATTTCCTTTTTACGAAGACCAACGAAACAGAGAAAAGTTGATCTCGGTCAGACTGTTTGTAGTAATTTCGCTTGAACTTCCAGAAATGCCCTTCCCACGAACAGAGCAAGCACGAGTTGTGTCCTCCTTCAGGAGTGGTAAAATCCAGGGACATTGTCGTAATCTTGTTGAAACAGGCTCTGCTGGCCTGTTTTTCGAAACTGAATCTGACGACTGGAGATAATGAGTGAGGCTTTTTGAGGGGTTTTGAAAATATCAAGAAGAGTAGTATAAATAAACGTTGAGATTCATTTGCTCCAGTTACAAATGTGCGGCTGTGATCGAATCCTACCGCAAAGACTGAGTGTTTTTTCACAAATCAAGTTCGATTTCAGGGTCAAGTTGTCAAAATGAGAGTCTTTATTGACTAACCATCTATATTTAGTTGGGGTCAAAAGTTAAAAGTAGTGAAAATGTTAAACATGATTGGTCCACTCACAGCCATTATCATATTAATTGTTCTTTAAATTTGATGGCAAATAATTAAAACTCTCATGATAGATATATTTTAATCAAATTATTTAATAAATTAGGGGTAAAAGATATAAATATATTTTATAATTTAAGAAATTTTAGAAAAACTTTAAAATTTTTCAATTTTTTTAAAGACCTCTTCTTATAAATCTTGGTTAAAAATTAATGACGATCTGAAAATTAAACATGGACTAATTAACCGCTAATAATACGGTAATCCAACTTAAATCTTACACTTAGACTCAAACTAATTAGAATTTATTTAAATAAATAATTTAAAATTATTATAATAAGTTATTAATTTAGTTTAAATTTAATTAGTTCGATTCAAATTTAAGAGTTGAGTTTAATCATTATGTAAATAACATTTGATTGGTACAAATGTAATACTCACATTCTTTTATTTTGTAATTATTTTTAACCCAATTTTAAAATAAGGAGTCTTTACGAAAACCTAAAATTAGAAGGAGTTTTTAGATAATTTTTAAAATTATTTTTTAAAATTTTCTTATTATATGTTCTATATCTTTTACTCATGAATTAATAACTTAAAATTTAGATCTTTTACTCATGAATTAAATATAGAACTCTTACATGTCACAATTTTCTTTATTATAACTGGATTTGACAACTTATTAATTTTATATTATTAAAAAATTGAACCGCCTTTAAAAAATGGATTAGATCTCTTATTTCGGTTATAGTGTTTTTATCATATTCCATTAAATCTTATCCACACGTTTACGTGGATCTCACATAAATATATGGATGAGATTTAATGAAACAGAGTTGAAACAAAGTAACTGAAACAGAGGATTTGATAGCTCTGTTTGACAATCAGTCGATTACATTAGCTGATAGTTGATTATATCAGCAGATTGCATTAGTTGTTTGTTAGAAATGTTTGGTAAAATTAGATGTTTAGTATTAGTTATCTATGTGCAAAATGACTTACGAGGATATGACTTTAAAAAAATTATAAAAGTATGAATATTATATATATTAGTATTTCGTTGAATATTTTTATAAGAATTTAGATTTTAAAGAAGTCATGTTCACCTGTACCGTTTCATCATCTATAAAAATTTTATACAACTCTTTCTATTTGTATTTTTGTTTAAGGTCAACATTTTATTCCTATCCTATAATTGCATAAAACAATTATAAGGACAAACATTGTTCCTAAACGTAAGTATTTAAGAACCTCAATTAAAGTGTACAATTCACTTCTAATAGTTAAAATTTTGACTAATTGATGAAAACACTCTTATATAGGAGTGTTTTTATTTCTTACTGTTTATCTTAAATCAGCCATCGTATTTGCAACTCTCCAAACAGCTTTATTTCTTACTGTTTATCTTAAATTAGTCATCATATCTGCTACTATCCAAACAGCTTTCGTAACTGTTAGCTGATTGGTTGCCGCTACGAAAGCTGTTTGAAGTAGGAGCGTTGTCATTTTTTTACTGTTTATGCTAAATCAGTCATTGAATATGTTATTTTTCAAACAATTTTGGTAACTATTCGAAGAGTCGAATAGTTAAAGAAAACCAATCAAATAAAAAAGTAAAAAAGTAACTGATCGATTGTCTACTAAACAGGCGGATGTGGTTGAGAAGAGGTTAACTATTGGATTGGTCTTAATCGTATATCAAATATACGGAACTCTCGTGTCGATTAATGTGGCAGTGTGAACATTCCTGTCTTTTCAATGGCTAGTGTCCATGAAACCTAATCAAGTTTCAAAGAACCTATGCACCCTAATCATGTTTCAAAAGGATTTTGTATTGTATTGTATTGTAATGTAGGCGTAGAGACAACTTTTGAACACAAAGTAACAGGACTCCAGGTGGGCATGAGTTTCATAGTTTTCAAATTCATCGAATAGAAAAAATTATTCAAGGCCTTTTGTGGTTACGTTCCTTTTGCAAACAGTCTGTTACAACTGTCCTTAAAAGGCCAGTACATGTCATAATTTTTTTATAAAATACTCAAATTTATATAATAAATATGTCGGTCTTTTTTTATTTGCTTTATAATAAATACTTTTATTGGTATGATTGTGAAGAGATAAAGATCAGTTGAAACTAATATTTTTAAAATTGAACAAAAAAAATTAAATCATCATCACACCCAGTCCGAAGTTCTGCATTAAAGCGAAATTTAGGAAAGTCTGATAGTACGCAGCCTTACTCCTATATAATAGAGAAGTTGTTTCCGATAGACCCGCATGCAGATATGACAGAAAAATAGTGACGCAGATTAACAGACAAATAAGGAGATACTTGATAGTTGACTTGATCTGCTAGTATCTTATATCTTGTAAAGACCGACTCTTTTTGTCACTAGTTGCACTAGGGGCCTTCACTAAGTGACCATGAGAAAATGACAATTCTACGATTTTAGGCATTTATTACAAAAAAAAAAAACTACACGTAACCCGAAGCCTTGACCAAAAACTTACCACTCGCAAATATATAACGGACATTTGGTTGTACTTCCTATGCGATAAGTATGAGGCGTGAGAACTCTAAAGGATGTCATTTACCTTTATCTTATCACGCCAGACTTTCCTAATTTTAGATTATTAGATTATTATAAATTTAATATCTAATAAAATAGATAAAATTTAAAATATAATTGAAGAAGAAGATTATCATTATTTAAATTTTATTTAAAAAGAAGATTATTAAATACAAATTTATTAGTTTATTATGATATATAAAAACTAGTTAATTTCTAAAATCAGTCATTTTATTAATTAATTGAAAAATTTTTAATAAAAAGGGTCGTTAAAATCATGTCCAATTTATAGTTTTTATAATTAAACTGATCGAATCAATTTGATTTTTTAATAATTAATCAAAACTTTATTGTTGCATACATTGAAATTTTATTTAGGGTAATTATAAAGCATTGATTTAACTAAAATTTAAAATTTCTTATTTAGCTTGCAGTTTTCATCGAGTAAACACTAATTATTAAAATATCAAACTGGTTTAGTCTGTTTAAATATAAAGATGTTGAATTGAAAATTTATTTTAATAATTTTGTTATTAAAAATTAGTCAATTTATTAATTATTAATGATTATTAATAAATTAACAAAATGTTATAAATTAAAATAAATCAATTAAGTTTTATTTAATAATTTTTTTAATTAAATTTAAGCTTTTTCAAAAGTAAAGATAATTAAGAATTTAATTTTATTAAATTAATTTTAATTAAAACATAGGTAAACCCACACTCAGGTCAGGTGAACGAGATAGGCAATGCGTTACTGTCAGTCAAATCATATAATGAAGAAACAATTCCATTAAAGGGTGGGACACGGGCGTAGGGCTGTCATAGACTTTTAATTGTGTTCTATTCTCAGTTTTCTAATAACACGCTCAAATATGTTCGTCTCTCGTCCAAAATGTAACTTTCAGTTTCTACGTTTTTACTGTCTCACCTACCATAGCGTGAAGAGAAAACAGCAATTTTTTTTAATTACCCCTGAGATATTTTAGGAGAGTATTAATTATAGGAAAATACATTTAAATTATCTACTCTTAGATTAATCCCCACTCGAATCGGGTAGATTCCTTGCAGGAGATAAAGCTCTAGCTCCAAGTTTTAAACGACTGCATACAATGATATTGGTTCGAAGCTGCGACCTCACTTAAGCTAAAAAAACCCTTACCAACTCACTACGCTTTGGAATTAGAAAACAACAATTTTAGGGGGCATTTGGTTTGAGCACGGAGTTGACTATGGATATAGGTATAATAGTAGAAGGGGATGAGAATGGATATGAAAAATAAAAAAATGATGTTTGATTTGTAACTTGAATTTCTGTATTAATAATAATAATATTGTTTGGTTTGTTACATTAATGAGAATGAAAGATAATATAATACCATTTTTACCCTCAATAAAAATGAAAATAATTTGCCCTTCATATATTTATTGGGATTTCAGATTAAATCGAGGGATTTAAGAAAATATACCTAGAGGGGCAGAGCAAAAAATTCCTTTGTTTATGAGATGCGATAAGGTAAGATGGGAGATCGTAAAGAATTGAGAGACAATAAGGAAATAAAGAGGATAGTAAGGTAAAAGCTAATGATAAAAGAGTAAAAAATAAACGTGATAAAAACTTAGACTGAAATGAAAACTCGATACCCACCTCCTTTGGTGGGTTTAGTAGATTCCCAAATTTAATGGAATAAATCAATTTCCTTAAAATTGAAAACCCCAAAGTAAATACTGTTTTTCACAATTATTTCATTCATTCATTTCCAAACCCTCAAACCAAACACCCCTTAGTATCACTTTTCTTCTCTCTTTTTCTTGTTCATACGAGAAGATAATCATGAAAGTGGACATGATCACTGTAACAAAATAATAGATACCCAAAAGCGCGTATCAATGGAATTTGAAAGCAATATTTTTCATAGAGCCGAAGTAAAAGATAAGGGCTGTTTAGTAATCGGCGGATTATATTAACTGATGGTTAATTATATTAAGGGTTGATCATATCAATTGATTTGATCAGCAGATAATATTTATTATTTATTCAAAATATTTGATAAAATTAGTTATTTAATATTAAGTGTTGGTGTGTAAAATGACTTATAAAGGCATAATTTAAAAAAATGTATTTCGTATAAGAATTTAGAATTTCTATTTTTAATTTTACACAAAATAAGTTTTTAATTTTAACTAAAAAACATAAAACTAATAATAATAATAAAATATTTGAAATCAAAACTATAATTTTTAACTCCAAGGAGAAAGTTTCTTAAATAGTTTTTTCTTCTTGTGTATTTTTTAACTAACTGAATAATGAATGGTAAAAACTATAACGTAAGCATTCATAGATGCCAACGCTAAGTTGATGAAGGGCAGGAACATGAATGTCTGAGGGCAAAATCTATCATTCACAATCAGTTGAAGTAAAATGCTACTCGTTATGAGTTTTTAAAAATCAGTTATTATCAACCACAAAAACAAAAAGTCAACAAAGTCAATCAGTTAATTTATTCAACCAGTTATTTTTAGCTGATCAGTCAATTTAAGATGTAAAAGGTTCGATTAATATTAAATTCTTATAAATTTGTTAAAGATTGAATAAAATTGAATAATTTAAATAAAATTAAAGAAGATTGCTCTTAATTTAAAATTTAATCGAAAAGAATATTGTTAAGTAAAAATAAATTAGTTTATTTTAATTTATAAAAATCGGTCGATTAATTAATAAATAGATTGATTTTTAATAACAAGAGTTATTAATATAAATTAAATGAAAAAGTTAAAAAACTAAAAAAAATTAGTAGTTCAAAATTTTTAAAATTGAACCGTTTGAATTGATTAGATAGTTGAAAGTGCCTAGGAGTTTCTTCATGCCTAAGGGTGTACTTGGTACACTTTAGAGAATGATAATGTGAATTATAATGAATATAATGAAAAATATAAATGAGTGTGACCTCCATCACTTACTGTATTGCGAAATAAGAAATATTGCCTCAAAAAGAAATAAAAATGCTGTTCATTCAATCATTATATATCACAAAACATCTTTTTTCATTCCTTATTTATTCCTTTTTTTTTCATACCAACTAACCAAACACTCCCTAATTCTTATTGTTTCTAGGAAACCATGATTTTGGACATGTAAGGAAAATGACCTAGTTTGTGCCTTCCCAACCCATGTGAAAGCTTAACAACATCCTCACCTATATGAAGTGTAAACTGTAAAGTGTCCCAAACTTATATATATATATATATAAACTCAGTTAGTTCACTCTCTGTCTTCCCATGTTTGAGTTTTTTCAATGTATTTTATGTCCATGTCATGTTTTGGTTTCTTTACTTGGCTTTGCTTTGCTTGCTAAAAGGTATGGCCACAAGTAGTTCTTTTCTCTCTTCTCAAGACAACCCACATCTCACATCTCAAGCAACTCAAACCCTAAAGTTTTGCCTAACCTAACAAAGCTTTTATTTTCATAAAAGTAGAATTTTGAGTTCTTACTATGTGTGCTTCAAATTAGCTACTAATGTATATAGTAATACATAAAGTATAATTTCCTTTAAGTCTTAAAATTATTATGTAACACTAATCATTCACTCAGCTGACTATTTTAAGACTTGATTGTAACCATCCCAAGATTAGGAAAATACTATTTAGGAGGACATGATCTCCTGTACCTTTTACTCTGTTCCAATACTGCTTCATTTTATCTAAACTATATATTTGTATGAAATTCTGTGTACTTTCTAACCTATTTTAACACTGCTTTCTTTTATTTTAATTATATATTTACGTAAATCTCATATAAATATACGGCTAAAATAAAGTGAAATAGTATTGAAACATAATAGGGAATAGATAATACAGGGACCTGAGGAGCTATTGAGGCGTTGGGAAACATTTGAGGCTGACGTTGCGTCTTGCCTCTATAAACATAATATATTGGCAAGTCTCTGACATACTTGCCTGCGAGTTAATTTTTAATGAAAAGAAAGTGGAGTTGAAGTAGGAAATCTGAGGCATCCGCATGTTCTTGCGTTTCACGAAATTATATAGCCTGGTGGGTTGGCTTGTCTTGGCTCTTGAAGTTTGACTTTTATGCCTCTTCATACCATGAACTTGGGTCATCTTTGTTGTTCATTGTCTTGACAATCCACACATGGATTGAATAATCCATAGGTGCTTGGTCTTGATTTTGATGAGCTGATATATATATATATATATACACACACATACTTAGGTCATCTTTGTTGTTCATTTTGTGTGTGTGGAATGTCAAGACAACGAGCAACAAAGATGACTCAAGTTTTCCTCTTAACCACTTACTTCTCAAATTATTAGCGGGTATAATTAAAAATCAATTAGTTTAACCGATTTGATTATTAAAATTTTGAACTGTTTAATTTTTTTGTTCGTTTTTTAACTTTTCAGTTTAATTTATTTTTGAATTATTAAAAATGATCAACTTATTAATTAGTCTATTAATTTTTATTAATTAATAAATTCTTATAAATCAAATAATTTTTATTAACAATCTTTTTAATTAAAATTTAAGATAATATTTTAAATTCTTTATATTCAATTTTTAGCTAATTTTATAACGAATTAATATTGATTAAACCTTTTATATTTTTTATTTTATTGATTTAACTTTATATCCAAATTTTAAAACATTTAATAATAGAAAGAAGTATATTTGTGTTCCAAAATATGAGTTTTAAAAGGTTTATAATTCAAACATCTAAATAGGGCTTATATATAATTTGTGTATGGGCCTATTGCATTGTAGGCCTTCAGGCCCAACACAATTTGCATAAGGAATGGTCAGCTTCATATTTCCTATAAGATTTATTATATATATATATATATACTCTATATTTCTTCTTTCGAGTGTACATTGGACTAATTTGGATGGTAAATTAGTTTCAATTCAGATATTTAAATTCAAGTTTAGATTTGATTTTGGATTTTAACTTATCAAATATTTTTCAACAGAATTATTTATAATAACTCAACTTGAACTCAATTTATTAACTAATATTTAAATTTAATAAAATTTAAGTTGGAGTTTGATTGTAGTAAATGTTAACTACAGTAACTATTAGCCTTCGTTTGGATAGGCTTATATTAGTAGAATTTTTTCTGTACAGCTTTTCTGAGAAGAACTTTTATAAGAAATCAGTTGACTATTTGGCTGTCATTAAAAAGAAACTTTTTTGAAAGAGCTTCGTACAGTGGACTGTTTGGCAATATAACAATAACAAATATTTTTAATTTTAACTATATTTTATTTTATAATAAAATTTATTTATGTATATAAATATTATTTAAAGTATATTGAACAATATGCAAAGCACAATATATTAATTATTATATAATTTTAAATAATATAAAATATAAATAAAAATATATATAACCAAATCTTTTATATAGATTATAACATAAATAATCTAATATCGAAAATTAATATTAAAATATATTAAAAAATCAAATAATATTATATAAATTCTAAAATAAATATCCAAGTTGAATAAATAGTTAAATACATAACAAACGGGAAGATGAGTTTGTAGATATTATAAGAATTATGTGTAAAACATAAGAACAAAAGGAATTAAAAATAAGCTTATTAATTAACCTAAAAAACCTACCTGAAAAGAGGTTTTTTTTAGAATCTTCAAGAGCTTCTTAAAAAATTATATTTTAATTATAAAAAAAATTATATTTATTAAATAAATATTTTTTATTTTACAGTCAAATATATATTTTCTTTAAAAAGACTTGTGGCCGAGAAGAAGTACTTATGGTTCTTACAAAAGTTAATCCCAAAAGTCAATCATTCTAGTACCTACTATAATAGCTAGTGGAGAGCTTATTACTTACCAGTTTGGTAGTTTGGGGCCAACTTAATACATTAATTAAGGGTCAGCTCAGTAATTACCAGTCTAGTCGCTATTGTAGTAGTTAGGGGGCGGCCCAATAGTTAAAGTTATAGATATAAAATGAAGCTAATCCAGTAGCTATCGGTGAGAGTAGATACTAGACTTTGTTATTGTTAGGAACCAACCCAACTAGTTGAGGATACATAGGGATCACATACAACCGAAATGCATGATCGAGGATTAGATCGTGTTCACATAAGTGTAGTTTTGCAGAAGTTGATGAATGAGTGAAACGAAACCGCAGAACTTTCAGATGCATGCGGACGAAAATAGAATCTTATGACTCTAATATTTTGGAGAGAATAATATTATTCTGTCTTATTCTGTCCCATAGAATCTCAGTCGTTTATTTTGTGGGACTCACTCAAGACCCACGCGGGATCTACATAAATAAATGGTTGAAATTCATTGGATACAATAAGACATCATAATATTGAACAGGAGATATTATGTTCCATAGAATCTCAGCTATTTATTTTGTGGGACCCACGCGAAACTCACACTGGATCTACATAAATAAATAGTTGAAATTTATTGGAGACAATAAAATACCATAATATTGGACAGAAGATCTGGACTCAATATTTTGGAAGATTGACTAATTTTATGTTTATAAATTAGAATTGACAACTGCTTACTTTCTTTGCACAGTCACACAGATGATGCAATCATTTTAAAATAAATTAGATTCGTATCTAACAGACGTATGTGTAATTAAAGATGAACTTCTACTTTTGAATTTGGTACGTACCTTCCTTGTTCCTAGTAGATTGGCCTTCTTTTACTTGATACGATTATCCTCTTCTACTTTGCATCGCCTAGTTAAAATAGTCATTGTAACGATTTCTGAACACATGTACATAAACTGTTAGAAGAACGTGTTTCAGTCTGTTGAATAAAGACCTATTCTTTTGGGTTGTTAGAGATTTTAGCTGTTGATTTTATCTTAACCACTTAGCGCTTTTTGTGGTATGCTCTGTTTCTGCTGTTATTTGTAAGGCTATTAAAAGCCACGTTCAGTTTCAATAAAGTTATCACTTGAAAATCCCAATTGTTTGTGTCTGGTTTATTCCACTGCTAAACCTTACATAAACAGCAGCAAAAAAAAAACACATGTATATAAAAAATAAGAGTTCATCCCTTCTTCATAAAAACCTTCATCTAAAAGAACGGAACGTCTAAAAAGGATTTACGAACTAGCTCATAATTCCTTAAATCACATCCTTCTCTCTGTCACCTAATGCACAATCCTCGTCAAATGAGACTAAGAGATACTAGTCGTTGTTAACTTTTGAATACGTACTAGATAAATTTTTAAATTATCGCAGTAGCCTGTAAATAATGTCAATGAAGTACTTCTTATTAAAAAAGCCCTATACGACAGGTTCAATCGAGAAAGTATAACTAGGAGAATTCGAACACAAGATTTTTTAACCCTATACTCCCCATTTTACTAACTCAATCACCCGTACTGGACAACTAAGAGATACCTAAATATGATTTGGCTAGGTTTCGAGATCCAGCATATGTCTTCATTTTCTTCTCGAAAATTATTCTATTGCATACCTAATCAGAGAACATTGATTGAAAATCATAATCCATTCTAAAGTACAAAAATAAAGAAGAAAGAGAAAGAAACAAGAGAAGGATACATGATTATCTGTGTCAATTTTGTCCCATATAAATTGGTGAATGAGATGAATTAAAATATGGCTATAACAGTAAAATTGGCAAAAGTAATTTCATTTGCAAGAGATGAGCGGGAGAAACGTAAAGGAAATAGAAGCCAAACAGTTAATTAGAGCGGGAAAATGGGTTTACATACCAAATTAATTAATGGATACGACGTCGTTGTAGCTGTGAAATTGGCCAATAGCGCTTGGATAAACTCCACAAAGCTTACATGTATTTTTTTGTGAATTTAAAAAAACTTAAATTTTTGTGAAATTTTTAATTATAACCTCAATTTTAAAAAGTAGTAATAAAATATTTAAAATTTTAATTTTTTAATTATAGCAAAAAAATTTAAAAATGGTAATAAAATATTAAAACTTTCAATTTTCTTTAATTTTAAGTTTCTAATCCAACATTTTATGTTGTTATCTCAATGCCCTCAATCTTTTGCTTTCTACTTGTTATTTTAACACTCCAAACTATTTTCACATTACAGCGTACTGCACTAATAAATTCTTTATTTTTTATTTGTTCTCTTGACACCCTTAATATAAGGACGTCAAGGTTGTGTAATATAAAAATCGAAGGATGAGGGTATTTAAAAAACAAACGGAAAATAAATGAAAAAATTAAAATCAAAGCATAAGGTTGGGGCTACGTAATCTGATTTAATTTATTTTTAAACAACAACGACGTATCATTAATCTTTATTTGTTGTGTTAATTTTGGCTGAAGTGTATTTGTAACATCCCACCCCTACTAGAAGGGTAAAATGGTAAAATTGGCATAGGATGAGATAGATTGGGATTGCATAGGAC
>JAOSBK010000009.1:27781796-27814107 GCA_027568895.1 Erythroxylum shatona | reverse complement strand
GAATCACTTCAATCAGATCTCCACAGATCCCGAATTTCGCAAAAGACTGAACCATGTTCAGAAAATTATCCAACTCACTTTGAATTAATTAATCAACCTCAATTTAATCTCATAAAATTACAAATTTCCTCTGAAGATGTAGATAATTGTCTTAGGAATCCAACGCTTTGAAAACAAAGTCAATCGAATATCGGACGGAACAGATATGAGCAAAAACTTGAACAAAGGTCGGATTGGAGGAGGAATTTAGCAAAGGAACCAAAACGGCGCCGTATCAGACGTAAAGGAAAACGGCGTCGTATCGGGCTGGAACAGGAGCGCGCAGAGGAGAAAACGCGAAACGACATCGCATGGAGGAAGCGAAATGACATCGCGTGGAGGCAAAACGCGCGCGTGCTACGGAGGAAAAATAAAACGGCGTCGCAGCAAAAATGGGAAACGACGTCGCATCCGGACGCTCGCTGGGCGAGCTCACACTCGCGAGGGCGAGCGGCTTGCACCCAGTGAGCCCTTGCTCGCTCACCCTCACCCGAGGGCGAACAAATGCGCTCGCTCGCCCTCGTGAGCGCTCGCGAGGGCGAGCAGCGCCCTGGAATTTTCATTTTTTTACTTAAATAAAATCTTAATCTTCCAAAATTTCTAACTCTTGAACCCAAACTCCAAATGTGACAAATGTGGTCTCTATAGAAAGCTTGAAGGAAGCTCTACAAATTCCATGTAGAACTCAAAAATCAGTTTTGTCTCTAAAGGGGTCAAAAATCCAATCAAAGATACTACCCCTATTTAATGTATCCCTAAACAATGGCCAACTTTGAAAATTTTTATCTTCCATTTCCAAAGTCCAAAAATTTCATAATTTATATCAATGCGAAGATCAAAAAGTCACCTACAACTTTCATGAAGGACAGAAAAATCAATTTGACCTCTAAGGAAGTCAATTTTTCATTCAAACATTCTATCCTCTAATAATCATGCTAAAATAATAACAGAAGCTTGTAAAAATCATAACTTCTTATTCCATGATCCAACAATTGCATACTTTATATCAAATTAAAGATCAAAACAAAATCTTCAACTTTCATGAAGAACTTAAAGGCTAAATCAACCTCTAACTAAATCAAATTCGTAGTCAAAGTTTCTGCTATTGCATAAGTCAACCTATAACACATCCAAACTTCCAAATTTCATAACTTTTAGCCCCGATATCGAAAAATTGCATACTTTATAGCAATAAAAAGCTGGGAATATAAGCTACAACTTTCATGTAGACCATTTACTCCAATTCAGACTACATCAATTCGGCGATTTGCCTCAAAGCACTGCATACACAAAACTACACTTATTTTATTTTCAAAGTCAAAGTAATATAACCTTAACTTTGACTGACCATAACTTTCACTCCCGATATCGAAAAATAACAAACTTTATGGCGACAGAAAGCTCTCAACAGGAGCTACAAGTTTCCTGAAGATCATTTGCTCAAATTATGCCTAAATCAAAAAGTCAACTCTCAATCCCCAAAAGTCAACGTTCTTAATTTGTTAAATTCTCTCACTTTCTTTCTTTATTTCTTGATTTTCAACTCACTCACTTTAAAATACTCAGAACCCGAAGGTATCAAAATCAAAATCATTCTTTTCTTATCAATTTCCTTTAAAGATACATACTTCCATAACACAACACATAAACTAACTTACTCATTTAAATTCAATTTATATTTCAAAATTCCATTTAAAAGTTGGCGTCCAACATAAGGAATCTCTGCAAAAAAATCCAACCTTATCACTTCCTCCAACCGTTGGATTAGATTGCATTCATCTCAAGCGTTCATTGGTATTCTTATTTTTTCACAACATTTTTATAAATAGTTTGTTTGTTTTACTAAACTGAATCCCTCATTTCATATAACGCTCTATGAAATCTTAAACCATAACACTTTTTTAAACATATTCGAAAAATGGCAAGCTCAAATTTTGGTGTAAAACCTTCATCAAATACCTCTCAAACTACATCATATTTAGTTAAAAAAGATCGAGTCCTGTGTCATGTATATCTTAATATTTCGCAAGATCCAGTCACTGGTAGAAATCAATCTATGGCTCAATTTTGATCTCGTATCACAACTGAGTACCATCAAATGATGCCGAATCATATAACTACTGTTCGACCTTGGAGATTTTTACAAGCTCGATGGCAAACTATAATAACAACTATTAGAAAATTCAGAGGATATGCTCGACAAATTGAAAACTTGAATCCAAGTGGCGCTTCTGAACAAGATATTGTAAGTGCTTTATTTATTTATTTTCCTTTGTATGAATTGAAATACGTTTGATTTATACCCTAAAATATAACTTAAGTTACATTGTTGTCTTACAGTTCGAGAAAGCAAAAGATCTACTCATTCAAGATTCAAAATTTCAAAAAGATTTCAAATTTGATCATGTATAGCCAATCCTAAAAAATATGGAGAAATATGTAGATACTAACAAAGGGAAAGTATTGAGTCATTGAAAACAATCTAAGTGCAATGAAATGTCACCATTTGAATCTCAAAAATCAAATAAGTCAATAGGATTATTATCATTTTGTATTGATTTAAATAATAATTTTGAAGTTGAAGATTCATTTATTGAAAGAAATGATGAAGCTGATTGTCCTATTGGGAGAAAGAAAGAAAAAAAAGAAAATGGAATAAAATGAGGAAATGAAAAAACTTTTTATGTCTATGAATAAAGAAATAAAAATAATGTTTCGTGAAAGTCAATCTCTTCTCGAAAAAAATTATGAACTTCAATTATTACGAGCTCAAAATGAGACAAAAAAAATTGGAGCTATGACAAAAAGGGAAGATAATAAAATTTTATGCAAAAATCTGGATTCCATCAAAGATCCAATGATGCATGAGGTTTTTAGAAACAAACAAATGACAATTTATGCAAAAAGAGCTAAAAAAAGAGAATCTCAAGGAGGAGTTGGCTCATCTAGTAGCTTTAGCCAATATTTTGATTTTAGAGGAAATGAGGATGACCTTCCAAACGATTAATTATTTATGTTAAATTAATATTCTCAAGTACTTTAGTTTTATTTTTAATTTGATTGTTGTAATTTTAGTTCGATTGTAATCTCGAGTCTGATTATAATTGTAATTTATTTTAATATGGTTATAATTTCAAATACTTTCGTTGAGTTTTAATTTTTTAAATCAATGTTGTGGTTTAAAGTTATGTACCTTTTATTTCAATTTTACCTTTTATTCTTAACATATTTTATTAATGAATTTATAATACTTATAAATAAGAACTAAAAATAAATATTGTAAATAACGTTGCAGAGGCTGATCGGACGAAACTGGTTAAAGCTGGGTGGGGAAGGGGTTTTGGGGATAAGAACCAGGAGTGTTTGGTTAATTTCCTTTTCCCAGCGGTCCTGAGTGAAGACAGTCTGAATGAACTCAGACATTTTAGGGCCTGCCCTTTCCCATTGCTTCTGAAAGAAAAGGGCATTGAAGCCATCTATCCTAGGAGCTTTATTCGGATTCATTCCAAATGCTGCGTGCTTGATCTCGGTGGGGTGGATGGGGGTGTCTTAAGTCTTGGATAATTGCCTCAGGAAGGGATGGGAAAGCTCCTGAGACTAGTCTCCGGGAAGGAGGGTCATCTCTCGCGTGTACAGGTGAGCAAAGTATTCTCTGGCTAGCCGTCTTAGATGCCCTTGATCGGTAACAAGTCGCCCCTGTGAGTCCCGGAGTTTCTCTATCCTCAACTACTTCCTTTTGGTAAGGGAAAGAGTGTAATAGTATTTGGTATTGCGGTCACCTTTCGAGATCCAATCGCAACGGGGTCTCTAATGCTAGAAAATTTCTTCTTCACTCAGGACCTGCATCAGGTCCTCACTTAGTTGGTCCTCAAGGGCTAGCAGAGACTCCAAGTTATCCGCAGTCAGAGCTTTCTGAATCCCTTGTAATCGGGCAAGCAATCTTTTCTTTCGATGGAAGATATTACCAAAATCAGACTGGTTCCAACTGGTGAGGTGTTGAGAGAGCCGGGCTAGCAAATTGCTTATCGACTCGTCATCTGGTAACCAATGAGCAGCTATAACCTCGTTAAAATCAGCATGACCTCGTTAACCGTCTACAACAGCATTTGGACTTTCTAGTTCAGGAGAACTAGAGTAGTTTTATCCGGGGTAGACAAATAACGGATAATATCATCATTGCCCAGGAAGTTATCTACTCGATGAAAAGGAAAAAAGGGAGGACGAGCTTTTTAGCAATCAAAGTGGACTTGGAGAAAGCGTATGATCGTCTCCGGTGGGATTTTATCCAAAACACTTTAGAAGATATTGGTTTTTCGAATCAGCTAATCCGGATCATTATGCATTGTGTCACTTCCGTGACTATGCAGGTGGTTTGGCAGGGCGCCCTCACGGAGCCGTTTAACCCAACGCAAGGCGATTCGCTCTCGCCTTATCTCTTCATTCTGTGTATGGAACGGCTGGGTCATCTCATATCTAGTGCTGTGGAGCAAGGTAAATGGCGACCAATCAAATTAAGCCCTATGGGGCCTCCTCTTTCTCACCTCTTCTTTGTCGATGACCTAATCCTGTTTGCGAAAGCCACAGACTCCCAAGCTCAGGTCATCGGGGAGACTTTGGAGGAATTCTGCCAAGCCTCTGGACAGAAGGTTATCACAGAGAAAACGAAGATTTTCTTTTCCAAGAATGTTTTACCGAAAACCACGCGCCGTATTACTCAGACCTTGCATATTAAGCGTACCAACAATCTGGGAAAATATTTAGGCATCTCGTTGCTTCATGAACGAACCACGCGACACACCTATCAACACATCCTGGAGAATGCTCAAAGGAAACTTACAGGTTGGCATGCCAGATAGCTATCATTAACGGGATGTATCACACTAACTCAGTCGGTGATCTCGGCGCTCCCGATTTTTACCATGCAAACAGTGCATCTGCCACGGCGGCTATATGATGAACTGGAATACATCATGCGAAATTTCATTTAGGATTCCATGGCAACACACAGAAAGGTTCCTCTTGTCAAGTGGCAGTCAATATGTCAACCCAAAAAGGCTAGAGGTCTAGGCATTAAGTGAATTAGGTCTACCAATGATGCTTTCTTAACTAAACTGGACCAGGCTCTACTTACCCAACCCACAGCCTTATGGGTTCGGATAGTATGTGCTAAATATCGACTTGACCCGTACTCCATCCCTCATACTTTGGTTCGGTCAGGAGCCTCGACTTTCTAACGGGGTATTGCGGATACTTGGCACTATGTCCAACAAGGTCTCCAATGGAAATGAGGAAATGGTAGACGAATACGTTTTTGGATGGATAACTGGTTGCCAGATTGGGGTCCCCTTCTCTCAGTGGCTACATCTCCAGTCCTCGACGGTGATCTGGACGCTATTATAGTGGACTTCCAGACTGAAGATGGCAACTAGAAGTGGAATAGGATTCAACAATACCTTCTGGCCTCTGCATGTATTGACATCACGAGGGTTACCCCCCATGCTCTGAGTACAGCAGAGGGTACACTTCGCTGGGGACTTACTGACCATGGCAGATTCACTGTGGCATCTGCATGTGAATTAATTGAGGGTCACAATCCGGTCAGTTCGCCAAGTCCCTAGGAAGTCATCTGGAAATGGCCAGGACCCCAGAGGATCGGATCCTTCCTTTGGCTTCTGTCCAAGAATAAGGTCTTGATGAACAAACACCAAGTGGAGCGGCATATTGCGACAGATAGCAGGTGTCATATATGCGGTCAGGTAGAATTCACAATTCATGCCCTCCAGGACTGTCCGCGAGTACATGCGTTTTGGAGGACCTTCCCCTCGGAGATCTTTGATATGACATTTTTCTAGCATGACGAGGAGAACTGGGTGCAATACAACCTTCGTAAGCACTCGCCGGTGGTACATAGTGATTGGCCTACCATTTTCGGCGTCGCTTGCTGGATGCTTTGGAATTGGCGCAACAAAAGTATCTTTAAAGCGGAGTTTGCATGGCCGAAAAATGGTCAGCATGCTGTGTTGACGTAAGTTGAATGGATAGCCAAGACGAGACCAGTGGAAAATTATGTATTTCCGCCACCGGGCCTCTCGACAGGCAACCTCGTGGGATGGTCTACCCCGCCTGATCGATTGGTTAAACTCAACACAGATGGAGCGTTTCATCAGGACACAGCTACCGCTTCTGCGGGTGGACTGCTTAAAGACTGGCACAGCCAGTGGTGCGGCTCTCCAACATATTGGCAACGGTTTGCCTTTAACAGCAGAACTCTGGAGAGTCCACTCGGGACTCACACTGGCTTGATCGTTGGGTTATCACATAATCATATTAGAAGTGGACTTTCTGGAAGTCATTAACATTCTCTCATCTCCCCTTCCCATGACTGATCCGAATCATTTCTTGTTGGTAGGTATCCACGGTCTGCTCCACCAAGATTGGGAGGTCACTGTCCAGCACGTGTACCGCGAAGGGAATCAGAGCGCAGATAGTCTGGCTGCCCTAGTTTTCATGGCCAGTCCAGGCATTCATTTTCTTCAGGAGCCTCCGCTATTTACTCGAGCACTCTATCACAGGGACAGGCAAGGCGCTATGTATAGCCGATCCTGGCGTTAGGTTATTGTGTTGATGTATTAGTTTAGTTTCCATTGTATCAAAAAAAATAAATATTAAAAATAAATTTAATATTATATTCAATATTAGTATCATTTTAAATGTCTCAATGAGATTTTTATAAATATATATTTTGTATAAAGTAATATATATTTTAAAATTAATTACTTAGTAAATTATGTGAATAAATCAAATTGTGATAAGGACATAAAAGAAATATGTTAAAAAGATAATGAACAAAGTTACCTTTTTATAACTTTTGGTGCATGAATAGTAACACATCAAATTTGGTGTATGAATAGTAAAACACTAAATTTGGTGCATTACTATCTATTACATTATTTTGGTGTTGAAATTTGATATCTTTCTTACAGTGATTTCTTTGCACCAGAACACCAAATTGGTTGGAGATGGCGTTAGACGTGAAGAGATGCCAATGATACTTGCATAAAATTTATGCCAAGGTTTCTAGCTTCACACAATACGGTAAATGTGAATACCCCGATAGGGATAGAGACTTCTTGATCATACATACAAGGACGGTTCGAGGCTTGTGATTAATCCATATGCATGAATTCTTCTGTTGGTCATAAGAATTTCAGCTAGAGATTGTTAACAAAGTTGGAATCGAACCTTTAGGTTCTAGGTAATCGATCTTTAGCGTTTTTGGATTGTTATGGGCTTCCATTCAATGGATTCAAATGAACTAGAACTTAAAAGTCTTTGAAGAGTGTTGACTTAAACATGAAACATATAAATATTTTTCTTAATATAGGTTTATAAACGCAAACTTAAATCTATGGAAACCTTTACGTTTTACCAACACACAAAAGAAAATTGGTCTCACAAGAAAATCCGTGAAGTTGGATGTCATCCAGACTTGAGGTGAACCAAAAACTCTGCATTAAACCGAAAGTGAGTTGGCTCATGTTACATTGGTATGGTAAATGTTGCACAATTAACCATCTCGGCCCAGATTGTTACTTGAGCCGCAATCTCAGCGTTGAAGCTTGAATGAGGGCGACATTACGAGATGCCAGGATTTTAAATGAAACTTTTGGTGAAAAACATGAGGCAAATCATAAAAAGGAAAAAGGGTTACATAGATAAGCCAATCTCACTTTGAAGCCAATCTTAACTACTCATGCATACAACGTATTGCCTAGGGAAATGGTAAATCACCAGTTTTGAGTAGAGATGACGGTTGAATTGGATTGGGACTTGAGACCCAATTTAGCTTAAATTTAATCAAATTTGAAACATCACCTAAACATTATGACTTCATAAGCCCAAAAAATAAAAATCTAATTTGTCATTTTGTAAGGGGAAAAAAAGTTCGGCCTTAGGTCATAAAGCCCAAACCCGTACCCAACCCAAAGATTAAAAGTCAAAGAGGTTTAAACCGGACTCATAATTTTAATTAACTTCGGACCTAGCCGTTTTCCATCGCTAGTTCCACGTATATGGCTGCAATGGCATCATTTTGTGCCATCCAACGGATGAGAGAAACGAATAATAAAGCTAAAAGCCATCCAACAAGTAGCAAATGGAAAAGTTCATTGACAAGGGTAGCTTGCGAACACAAGCCAAATTATAAATATAATACAGAACCCAGCCAAGCATCAGTCACTAAATTCGTTATCCACACAAACGTTCAAGAGCGTGCACTTGCAAAAATACAATCCAACTAAATTAAAGCACATGATTATGGAAAATGTATACATTCCAATACTTGTAAAGATGGAAGAAATTGTAGGAGATGGAGGGGAATAACCAGAGGTGAGATTGCATATTTACCACAACGCAACATGTGCACGTAATTCAACTATACAAGGCGGTCAAAAGAGTAAGTGCATATATGAAAAAGCTTGATATCAAGGAAATAGGGGCTAATTCAAAAACACAGCTTGATACGACAAACTAAAAGCAATGCAGGCTTAATACGTCCACAAATCATAATCAAGATAAGAATATCTAGAAGAAGAAAATAAAACGCAGAATAACTGGCAAATTAGCAACAAGCGCTTTCTCCTATTAAAAACATATAGAGGAGAAGTTCAGACCCTAATTTGCACTAGGGCAACCCGCTCACTGTTCCTCGCTAGGCTTGGGTGCTTCTTTAATCTCGTCAGCTCCATCATCCTAAGATACACATTAATCAAAGATCAGTATTTTTAATTTAGGTTAACCAAAAACCAGAATTTCGACTTGTAAACGAAAAGAAAAGAATTAAGTACTAAACGTGAAGAGTAATACAAAATGGTAAAACAGAAGACAAACCTGCATGTCAGAGGTCCACAGAGTGAGATTGTCACGAAGAAGTTGCATGATCAAAGTGCTGTCCTTGTATGACTCCTCGCCCAGGGTATCCAACTCGGCTATTGCTTCATCAAAAGCCTGAAAATTCACGAATAAACAGCGATAACCCATTAAACACTAGTCAGTTCTCACAACAGTTCAGTAAAAGCAATTATATACGAACCAACCAGCAACAACGCAATAAACACTAGTCAATTCTCACAACATTTCAGTAAAAGCTATTATAACCAAACCAACCCTTTAGCATTTCGAATACATAAAATGGAAATAATTCGAATTTCACATTAAAGTTTCATTCTTTGCATAGATTTTCTCATCAATCAACGAGGGAATAGGAAACATAAACATTGTTAAACTTTTTACATCAAAATGTCATTCCTAATAGTGAATTGCTTCAAAGACACACAAAAAAGTGAATCGCGAACCTGTTTAGCAAGATTGCAAGCACGATCAGGAGAGTTGAGAATCTCATAATAAAACACCGAGAAATTAAGAGCCAATCCCAGACGGATGGGATGGGTCGGAGCCAGCTCTCCGTTAGCAATATCCTGTAGCAACCACAAATCAAATATTACAAACGAGTCCAAGCACGTGCGATCCAAACTCTAATAGACAACGGCCGTTAAACATAAATCTAACTGAGAAAAACCTGAGCCGATTTGTAAGCAGAGAGGGTACTCTCAGCAGCCTCCTTCCTCTCAGCGCCAAGCTTGAACTCGGCAAGATACCTATGGTAATCGCCTTTCATCTTCAAATAGAAAACCTTGGAATCACCAGATGTCGCAGAGGGAATCAATCTAGTGTCGAGCAGCTTCAATATCCCGTCGCAGATGTTGGACAGCTCCTTCTCAATCTTGGCCCTGTATTCACGGATCGTGGACACGTGGTCGTCGTTCCCGCGGCTCTCCTCCTTTTGCTCGATGGACGAGATGATCCGCCACGAGGCGCGTCGAGCTCCTATCACGTTCTTGTAGGCGACGGATAGGAGATTCCGCTCCTCCACGGTGAGCTCCTCGTTCTCGACGGAAGCCGACACCTTCTCCATGAACTCAACCATCTCCTCGTAGCGTTCCGCCTGCTCGGCCAGCTTGGCCATGTACACGTTCTCCTCGCGAGCCACCGCCATTGTAAGCACAAACAGAGAGAGAAAGAGAGAGAATAGATCTAATTTTCTTTTGGTGATACCGAGAGACAGAGAGGACGAGAGCAAGAGAGGTTAAAGAGCAGCGAGGGTGTAGAGAGGCTAATTTTGGGTGCGGTGATTGCGTTGGTGGAGAAGGGGATCTTCTGGTGAATATGGATTGTGAGCCGTTGGATTCTAGTTTGAGGGTGTGTTTTGATGATGGGTTAAAATATCAGGAGGTTCCAAGTGCGGGTCAAAGGAAGTAAATGAGATGCCGTTTTTTCCTTTTTCTGGATCAGAGGGGCGGTTGGGCCCATATAGATGTAGACATTCACAGTATTGTAAATAGTAGCAATTCGTAACATTATTTGATTTGAATAGTTTGAGTTTAAATTAAGACTGAAAAAATATTATTAGTTTAATTTAATTTGTTAATTTTAAACAGAATCTAATTAATTTGGCTGATTATAAATTATAATATTAATTATTTTTTGAGTGTATGATTTAAAGTGAATAAATATTTTAAAATACCTATGGGGAGAGGAAAAAAACGTAAAAAGTCAAACTCGAAGAACCTACGTATGAGTTGAACCACAGAAAATTGAGACAAGTTGAACATTAGTGACCGGCAAATGAGAAACATGTACGATGTTGTACCACTAGTCAGCTGCTTCCTCGGGCCAAGATTCTTTAAATTCCACTAGACAAGAAGGCACGCCTGGGCCTTCCGTGCTCAAATCATTAAATGCTGTGTTTTAAATGTTTTGGACGATGAACACTTTGTGGGAGGGGCTTGAACAAGAAGATCTTTTTTTTATATATATAATGACAATCAAATATTGCATTTTGACGGGTCAAAGATGTGTGTTTTGGCATGATAACTTGTTTCATTATAGTCGATGAGACCAACATTACTGTAGAACTTTATGCCTTGACGCGGTCCAAGTTCAGGAGGGATCCATTGATCCGGCTTAGTGAGGTACAACACTATCAATGGGGTAAGTGCAAATGTTGCCCCACTAAACCATGCGAAGGAAGTGCTATGAATTAAGTGTGGAATTCTGATGCCTATGGCACTATATACAGCTCCTCAATTGGCCCTTTGGAACACAATACAACACAAAAACTAATGGATAGTCCAAGGACTGGTCTAAACCCTGTTTTAAGCTGAGTCTTCCAATTTTAAAGGTTGAGTAGTTTAAATTACTGTAAAAGATAAGCTATAATTTATTTTAATGTTGAACAAAGTGATTGATTAAGAATGAAAATATTTTAAAGCCCAGAACTTATTTTTTAATTTCGAATTATGAACTCATCAAATAAGTTATTTAAAATACATAATTTATCAATTATTACATAATCAATCTAAATAACAATTATTTATAAATTCAGTAGCGTGCAAAGAGCCGAGGAACAGACCTGGAACAAAGTACAGAGGTTGTACGGTGCCTGCAGTAGCACGTCAGGGCAAGTAGAGTTGCCAAGTTTTCAACAAATTCACTTGCTCAAAGATGTTTATGGATATTCGAATTTGGAATTTTGCATCTCCCATTGTTTGTGTGGTCTTATTTCAGTATCATGAAATAAGTATTTGGATGGCCGAGCATAAACGACTACAATGCACATTTGCTTTGTACCAGATACAGAAAACAGAGGTTTTTGTCCTGTTTTCAGTTGAAAACCTCTCTTTTTACGGAGTAATGATCTCAAATATTATGGGAAGAAATTTCTGTGTATTCCTTCTACGCATGCCTATAGTTTATATACATTCAGAATGGAGAGATTTGCTCCATATGTTACGCTACTCCATATGTTATGGCTACAAATTAGTAATTATACCAAACTAATTATTCCTTATCTCTACCACGTACAGTGATTTACATTGATACACTTTCTATATATATTCCTAACTTATCTCCTACACATATGGAAAATATAATAATTCAAATACTGTCTAATACTAATTGAACCTTCTAAATCTTAAACCTCTTATCATAAAATATTAAAAACGGCGACATTTTTAATTTTGGAAAACAAAATACATATTTAATCTAGTTTAGTTCGAACGCAATCAAGTTTCGGAACCCAAATCTAATCAAGTTCAAATTTGAACCTAAAATTTTAGTCTTGATTGAACTTTAGTTTATTAGCTGGGGTCAAACTTAAATGAACCCAAACCTGGCCAACCCATTGCCAAACTAAGTTTCAGACCAAATTTACAGGCTTTGTAGCACTAAACAAAGACGTGGAAGAGGCAGAAACATACCAGGTGTGTGTACTTAGACCATTGGTGTTTTTAACACAGTTTCTCACTTTCTCTTCTTCTTTTCTTTTCTTATCTTTTTTTGTCTATCTTGCCAAATAATTAATACAGCAACTTTGTTGTTTACACGACCAAGAAAGGAAGACTTTTTTTTAGGTGTAAACTAACCGGTATCCAAACTCACAGGGCCGATTAATCCGAATCAGGACTTAGTTATAGTTAAGGCTCTTCATTCCTTCCTATAAGTGTGTTTAGTAGGGATCAAATTCGAAAACTCTACTCACATGCCTAACCTGCGCAATCAACTGAGTCACAACTCGTAGGTAAGAAGAAAAACTTTGTAACATCATCTTTGTTAATGTTACTCGCCTGCTAACGATGGACTGTTTATAGACCATTTCGAGAATGTCTTTTGCAATGTCTCTATGTTAAGGATAAGGATACACCTCAATCAACAAAAGATTCTCAAGATCTTTGACCAGTTCAAACATGTACAATCTGTTGTATCAAGATAGCTATAGTTGTTTGAATTTGAATTGTTTATTCATAGGATTCTGCTGTAACCGAAAGCTTCTCTTCTCCTATTTATATTGCTGTAAATGAAGTAGTGAATCAAGCCTTCATATTATTTTGCTCATTGTCGTAACCTTTACATGGTATCAGAGCACTGATCCAACTCACACATATATCTTTTTTTTTCATTTCCATCATGAATTCAGCCAACAACATTACTCATTCTTCTGGAAAATCCTTAGTTGCCATTAATGGATCCCAGTTACCTTTAAAACTTACTACTCAAAATTATTCCACATGGAGAGCTCAAATCACACCCTTACTCCGAGGACATAATTTGATGGGTTATGTTCTTAGCACTATCAAACCTCCTTCTGCAACCATTGAAAAGGACGGTCACCAAGTTTCTAATCCTGACTATGAATTTTGGGATCGTCAAGATCAACTTATACTTGCAGCTATTATTGCTTCATTAACATTTGCTGTCATGAACATCATTGCAGATGCCAGGACCTCAGCGGAGGCATGGAATAAACTCCAAGTAGCATTTGCAAACAAGTCTGCCACCAGAATTTTGTCTCTCCGGGAAAAATTGTCTAGAACAAAGCGTGATTCCCGTTCTGTAGCTGACTACTTACAATATGTCAAGTCCATTGCTGAGGAACTATCTCTCTGTGGTAGTCCAGTTACTAATGTTGATCTCGTGGTGCATGTCCTTGGCGGCATTGGATCTGAATTCCGAGATATTGCAACAACTATTCACGCTCGGGATACTGTCATCACATTTGATGAACTTCAAGACAAATTGTTGGCTCATGAACTATATCTAAAACAAATTGATCCCAGTTTTGATCCTGCTCCACTAACAGCCAATCATGCTCAAAAAAATACAAGCAACAAGTATTCTCACCAACAAAGACAGGGTAATTTTGGTAAGCCTACCAATACGTTTCAGTCATCTAATAATTCATCTTTTCAAGAATCCTTGTCCAGCTTTAAATCACATAATTCATCAAGGCCACATCCTTCCTTGCCATCCACTCACAATCGAAGTTCCGGTGTACAAGTCAAAGTGCAATGTCAGTTTTGTGACAAATTTGGCCATCATGTTAAAAATTGCTTTAAAGCCAGAGACTACTTCAGAGATTTATTTTCCCAAAATCCACAAGCTCACTTTTCTCATGCTACCACAAATTCAGACTCTCCATGGCTTCTGGATACTGGAGCATCTCATCATGTTACAAATGATCTGCACAATCTCTCTCTCCACTAACCCTATGATGGAAATGATGAGCTGCAACTCACAGATGGGTCAGGTTTGTCCATTTCTCGTATTGGTTCTGGTACTATAACCTTACCGAATAAATCATGCCACCTTTCCAATGTTCTCTACGTATCCTCTGCCAAAACTAAACTCATTTCTGTATCTCAATTTTGTGATTCTTATCAGGTGTCCACTGAATTTTTCTCTAGCTATTTTCTTGTGAAGGATCAATTCACGGGGGAGATTCTGTTCAAAGGCCAGCTTGATCAATCCTTGTATAAGCTCAATCCCTGCAACTCAAAATCTCCAGTTTGTCTTCATACCCGTCTTTCCTCGACTTCATGGCATCAACGACTTGGTCATCCAAATTCCAAAATTTTCAAATTTATCTTGTCTAAATTTTCTCTTCCTGTCTCTTTCATAAAAGAAAATGTTTGCAATCCCTGCAACTGTAATAAAAGTCATAGATTATCATTTGATGTTTCTACATTAACAAGCACTCGCCCACTTGAACTTTTATATTCAGACTTGTGGGGCCCTGCCCCTGTGCAATCTCAAGATGGTTTTCGATATTACATCATATTTTTTGACCATTTCACAAAGTACATTTGGTTCTTTTCATTAAAAGCTAAATCTGATGTTTATAATGTTTTTCCAACCTTCCAAAAACTTGTTGAAAATACTTTCAATGCTAAAATTAAATCCATTTACACAGATGGGGGTGGGGAATATGTTGCTCTTAAAAGATATTTTCAATCTTGTGGTATCAATCACCTTCAAACCCCACCTCACACACCACAACACAACGGCACTGCCGAACGCCGACATCGTCACCTAGTTGAAACAGGCCTCACCTTGCTGCAAACTGCCTCTCTTCCTTATTCATTTTGGTCATTTGCTTTTCAAACTGCAACCTACCTTATTAATCGTTTACCCACACCACTCCTCAATCTCTCATCTCCTTTTCACAAATTGTTTAATCAACCTCCCAACTATCAATCTCTTAGAGTCTTCGGGTGCCTCTGTTATCCCTGTCTACGTCCTTACATGACATCAAAATTTGATGTCAAGTCTGTCCTTTGTGTCTTCCTTGGTTACTCCCTCCATCAAAATGCCTACATTTGTTATGACTTTAAATTCCACAAATACATCGTGTCTCGTCATGTTCTTTTTTTAGAAAATACATTTCCTTATCAAACACAACTTCTCTCAGAGTCCCACTCAAGTTCAGGTTGGTATGAGCTTCCCTCACATACTCCTACTACCACCCAAATTCCTTTTCAGCCAACACAACCTCCAATCCCTACACCGACTACCTCTCCCACCAATGACTTTGTCTCAACCGAAACACAACCTAATCTCATTGCAATGCAACCTGGTCCTGCCACACCTTTACAAGTTTTACCTTCCGCTGTTTCAACTCCCTCTCAAAATTTTCATCCTATGGTCACCCGCTCCAAAAATAACATTTTTAAACCCAAACAAGTTCACAGTGCTACTAAACACCCATTACCCGAAGTACTAGAACCAACTACGGTTAAACAGGCTCTCTCTTCTCCTGAATGGCGCTCTGCCATGACTGCTGAATTTAATGCACTGCTAAAAAATCAAACTTGGGTTCTTGTTCCTCCTCACTCTCACCAAAATTTAGTTGGATGTAAGTGGATTTTTATGATCAAAAGAAACGTTGATGGGTCTCTTCACCGATATAAAGCCCGTTTGGTTGCAAAAGGCTTCAATCAAAGCCCTGGAATTGACTTTGGTGATACATTCAGTCCAGTTGTCAAGCCGGTCACCATACGTGTTGTTCTTACTTTGACAGTAACAAATCATTGGTCATTGCTGCAACTAGATGTAAATAATGCCTTCCTGCATGGTCCCTTGCAAGAAGACGTCTTCATGAGCCAACCACCAGGTTTTACTGATCGAGAACAGCCTCATCATGTTTCCAAATTGGTTAAAGCAATTTATGGCCTTAAACAGGCACCTTGAGCATGGTATCAGGCTTTACGTTCCTTCACATTGCAATTTGGTTTTCAATCTTCTCAAAGTGACCACTCTTTATTTATATACAACCATGATTCCATTTGTTGTTATTTCCTGGTGTATGTCGACGATCTCATTGTGACAGGAAATAATTCTGCATTCAACACTGGGTTCATACAAGCACTTGGTGAGAAATTTTCATTAAAAGATCCTCATGAGTTGTCTCTCTTTCTTGGTGTTGATGTTCACAAGACTTCAAAGGGTATTTTTCTGTCTCAACATCACTATGTGAGGAAACTTCTTCAGATTGCTAATATGGATGGTGCTAAAGAGGTCTCTACTCCTATTGCCACTGTCTCTTCATTACTCAAATCAACCTCTATTGATCAGGCAGTTGATCCTACAACTTATCGTCAATTAGTTGGCGGCTTACAGTATTTAAGTCTCACAAGATTGGATATTGCCTTCGTAGTAAACAAACTATCTCAATTTATGCACTGCCCAGACAGTTATCATTGGATTGCTCTAAAACGTCTACTTAGATATCTCAAGTCCACCATTCAGTTTGGCCTTCATATTACCCCTCAACCTTCCCTTGTCTTTCATGCCTTCTCGGATGCCGATTGGGCAGGCGATCCTTCAGACAGAACTTCCACATCTGGATTTATTTTGTATCTTGGAAATATTTCCATTAGTTGGAGCTCCAAAAAGCAACGGACCGTGGCCCGATCATCTACTGAGGCTGAATATCGTGCTGCTGCCGAAGTCCAGTGGGTCAAGTAACTTCTTCAAGAGCTTGGTCTTAAGGTTCCTTCTCCTACTATCTACTGTGATAATATTTCGACCACCTATACCTGTCATAATCCTGTTCTGCACTCCAAGATGAAGCATTTAGAAATTGATATACACTTTGTTAGAGATTTGGTTCAACGTGGTGCTCTTCGTGTTTCACACATATCTTCAAAGGATCAACTTGCAGACTTACTCACCAAACCATGTCCCAAGCACCAGTTTCAACTCAACAGATCCAGGATTGGTCTCCTTAATGGTTCCTCAATCTTGCGGGGGAGTGTTAAGGATAAGGATACACCTTAATCAACAAAAGATTCTCAAGATCTTTGACCAGTTCAAACATGTACAATCTGTTGTATCAAGATAGCCATAGTTGTTTGAATTTGAATTGTTTATTCATAGGATTCTGCTGTAGCCGAAAGCTTCTCTTCTCCTATTTATATTGCTGTAAATGAAGTAATGAATCAAGCCTTCATATTATTTTGCTCATTCTCGTAATCTTTACACTCTAACCCTGCGTTTGGTTAGCGTCCTCGTGGACAGAGACACAAAAGTTCTGTTATTCGTGTTGTTTGCTTGCTGTCCTTAATTTTTTTTGTTCCGTCTTCAAAGGACAATAACATAAATTTTTGTTCCTTCCAAAACTGAGATACAAGAATTCTTATCTTACGGACAAGAACTGAAAATGTCAAAAATAACCTTCTGAATTACATACGAAACCTAGCACGCCCCTTGTAACAACAACAACAACAACAACAACAATAATAATAACAATAATCATAATAATCATAATAATCATAATAATAATCATAATAATAAAAAATTAATAATAACAACAACAATAATGACAATAATAATAATAATAATAATAATAATCATAATCATAATCATAATCATAATAATAATAATAATAATAATAATAATAATATAATAATAATAATAATAATCATAATAATCATAATCATAATCATAATCATAATCATAATCATAATAACAATAGTAATAATAATAATAATAATAATAATAATAATAATAATAATAATAATAAATTAATAATAATAATAATAATAACATTAATAATAATAATAATAATAATAATAATAATACAATAATAATAATAATAAATTAATAATAATAATAATAAGAAAATTAATTTCATATAATAAAATTATTAATAAAAGCCATAAAAATAAATAATAATAATAATAATAGGTACAAAATTTATAATAATAATAATAAAATAATTAATTTTATTTCAGTTACAAGTTAATAATAAGATAATTAACTTGTAAGATAGTCAATTTTTAGGTTTCTTATCTCAATAAATATGTCTAATTTCTCATTTTATTTCATCGTAATTAACAAATTATACATACACTTCAAATAAATATTGCTACAATTATAAAATAATAAATGAATTACATATTTCCAATATATTATACTGCAGGGGCATTTTTGTCATTAATACTATTTTTTATTCTATCTACTGTAACTAAACACATTTCAGTCCTGAAGATAGGGATAATTTTCTCTGTTTCATCCATCGCAATCAAATATTTCACTGTCTCTAATTTTTGTTCTATCACAACTTCAAATTTTTATCTCGTTTCGTGCCTACGTATTAAAGATGCTAACCACATTCAGTACGATGCTTTCATGTATAGATTTTATGATCCTGCCGTGAAGACTCTGCATACTCAAATACCGTCCTAAATTGTCAGTGTCAGGTGAGTGATGAGTAGACCAGTCAAAGGTTAAGAACAAAGGTCATTTCTACAAGTCATTCATTTGCTGGCTCTCATCTATTTTATTGTTTTAGTACACACAGCTTCCGTCTTATAAATTAACTTGGCTAGATACTCTGAATCCTTAGCAGAGGTAACAGATCATCTTAATCCTTGGACTCACAGATCATCTTAATCCTGTTACTCTAAGAACATGTGAGATCTATAAAAATTAAAGAAATAGGTAACTATAGAATATAATTGGAATATAATAAGAAGAATAGGTGATCTAAATTTTTATCCGAGATTGTTTCTAAGATTTTTTAAATTTTTTTATAAAACATTAATATAAAAATTATCTATTTATTTTTGTCAATTTTGTGAATTAAAAATAATTTTTAATTAGTTATATTTTAAATAATTATGATGTAATTAATTAAATATATTGTAATTGATTAATTAATTGCAATATTATAATTCATAAATAATATATTTTGTAGGTATATTTTAATTAATAATAATTTTATTAATTATTTAATTACATTATATTAATTAATTACAATATTTTAATTAATAAATAAATTATATTCTAATTAATGATATTGTAATTAATTATATTATATTATATTAATTTTATTGTCATTAATTATAATTTAATTAATTAATTGTATTTAATTAATTAATATTAAAAATATTATTTATAAAAGAGTCACTACTAAGGAATAAGTTTCATTCCTCTACTAAATGAAGGATACGGAGAATTCTCCAAAAGTAAGATATCAAATTATTACCCTTATAATGATAATCAACAACAAACTATTCACTTTTCATTCCAAATTTATTAACCCCTTTTCAAATCCATCAACCAAGCATTCCCTAAATAAATTGGTACTAATAAAATATGATAAGAATAGAATAATAAGAATAGGTGATCTAAATTTTTATCAGAGCTTGTTTTTAAAATTTATTTAAATTTTTTATAAAATATTATTTATTTATTTTTGTCAATATTTGTGAATTAAAAATAATATTTTAATTAATTATATTTTTATTAATTATGTTGTGATTAATTAATTGATTGTAATGTTTTAATTAATTATATTATAATTAATTAATTATTTGCAATATTTTAATTAATGAATAATATATTTTATTTAGTTATATTTTAATTAAAATAATATTTTGATTAATTAATTAATTATAGAATTTTAATTAAGGAGTGAATTATATTTTAATTAATTGATTACAATAATTTAATTAATTAGTCAATTATATTTTAATTAACTATATTGTAATTAATTAATTATATTATTTTAAATAGTAAGTATGGAGGATTCCCCAAAAGTAAGATATCAAACTATTACCCTTATAACGATAATCAACAACTAACCACTTACTTTTCATTCCAAGCCCATTAACCCCTTCCCAAATCCATCAACCAAGCACCCCCCAAAATAAATGGGTGCTAATAAAATAAGATAATAATAAAATAATAAGAATAGGTGATCTAAATTTTTATCAAAACTTGTTTTTAAAATTTATTTAAATTTTTTATAAAATATTAATATAAATATTATTTATTTATTTTTGTCAATATTTGTGAATTAAAAATAATATTTTAATTAATTATATTTTAATTAATGAATAATATTTTAATTAATTATATTTTAATTAATGAATAATTATATTTTAATTAATTATCTTGTAATTAATTAAATTGTAATTAATTAATTATTTGTAATATTTTAATTAATGAATAATATATTTTATTTAGTTATATTTTAATTAATATTAATATTTTAATTAATTAATGAATTATATTGTAATTAATCAATTAATTATATTATTTTAAATGGAGGGAACGGAGGATTCTCCAAAAATAAGATATCAAATTATTACCCTTATAATGATAATCAACAACTAGCTACTTACTTTTCATTTCAAACCCATTAACCCATTCCTAAACCCATCAACCAAGCACTTCCTAAATAAATAGGTGCTAATAGGATAAGATCAAAATAGGTGATCTAAATTTCTATCAGAGCTTGTTTCTAAAATTTATTTAAATTTTTTATAAAACATTAATATAAAAATTATTTATTTAATTTTGGCATCAAATAAAATAAATAAACGACTCTTGTATTAAAATTTTAATTACACTAAAATTTAGAATATTACTAATTAAATATTAAAATATTAAAATATGACGTTATAAAAATGAAAAATACTAACTTAATTTTTTAATATCAACAAAATTTTGTACCTTTTATCTTTATATTTATTCATGATAATTTCTATGCTAAAGTGAGTAAAATCTAAGGGCCCTATTCAGATAGGAATAACCAAAAAAAGAGGGGATAGATCATAGATGTGCGTGTTGGTCACTCAGCTCTTGATCTAAAAAGAAGGAGAAATGATTAGTTCTTCGGTCCCGCAATGCAATTCAAACTATGAATTGGTCTGCTCAAGGACTTTTTACAAGTTGTAACTTTCAAAAGCACCATATGAAAGAAGCATCTCTATATTCAAAGTCCCAATGTCTTGCCTAATACAGTATATGTTTTCGCAACACTCGTTGCCAACTTTGGAGTCCCCCCTGAACTTTTCTGAATCTTCAATTCACTGCTGATTTGGATTGTTGCTCGATTTGAATTCGTTGGTTCGCCAATTGAATTTTTCAAGATTATGGATTTCAAAATCTTGAATTTAGCATTGACCACTTGAATTACTTAGAACACGATTAACAATGATGTATGTGAAGACTTGTGACAATAGTATAAAATTGTCAAAAATAAAAGTTGGATAAAGATTAAATATAGTTGATGAATATGAAATAAGATTTAAAGGAACTATCCTTAATATAAAGTTTAATTAAAAGGAGAATATATTGAATAAAATTTAATTAGTTTATTTTAGTTTATAAAAAGTAATTTTTAACAATAAAAATTATTAAAATAAGTTGAATAAAAAATTTAAAAATTGAATTTAAAAATTGGCCGGTTAAAGATTTTTATGTTTGAACCGCTTGAACCGATTCTATTTTTTAATCATAACTTATAATATTTTTGAATAGGAATCTCTCTAACAAATGATATTCGGTAAAAGATTTGAAAAATGGGTTATCAATTGCAATCCGAAATATGTTATTTGACTTGAAAATTAAGAATGATAATGAGTATCTCGATAATTGTCTATTATTTAGAAATTATTTAAGCATGGTATGTTTAAAAAAAGAACTTATTTAAGCAAGGTTCAAAACCTAATTAATTCGGTTTTCAGTAGTTTCGGGCCGATCTTCAAATTCGAATTTGATTTAAAGTTCAATCAACTCAAACTTACTTTAGTTTGATCAAATTAGATCTAACTTCAATCATTAGGTCTAATAAAAACTTGAGTTGTCAAGCAAGATCTCAAATATAAATTAAGATAACAGTTACAGTCTTTTTTATAATTTAAGAAACCTTAGAAAATTCGCACCATCTTTAAATTTCAAGAAAAAAAAATCCTTTCTACTTTGATTTTTTTTTTAATTCTCTTCTTGTAGATTTTGGTTAAAATTAGCAACAAAATACGAAAATATGAACATCATATATGGACTAATCAAACATTTTTTACACAAAAAATTCAACTCAATTCTTAAACTTAAACAAGCTAATTAAATCTAAATCACGCTAATAATTTATGATAATTTTATTAAATTATTAATATAAATCGAGTTTAATTATTTAAAAACTAAATTAAGTTATTATAGTAATGACATTTGATTAATTCCAGTTTTAATTTTCATATTATGTGCATTTCGTCATTATTATTAACCAAATTCTTAAAAAAATAATTTTTTTGAAAAAGTAAAAGTTAGAAATAATTTTTTTGAGAATTTTAAATATTATGGAGTTTTCTAAAATTTCTCAAATTACATAATAAATCTATATGTTTTACCTTATAAAATATTAAACACAAAACATAGAATCAAATAATTAGTATATATCATATTTCGGTTTTAAAAAAACATTTTTCCTATAAATTGATTCCTTTACCCTATAAAAATTTCCACTACGAATAAAGATGGATCAAGTTCCCACTAGAATACTAGTTAGGTCATGCCAAGTCCTCAAACATTGGTAGGGAAATCTATATGATTAAACAAACCACCCATGGGAGATTTTCAACAACTTCGGCTTATGATTTAATTGAAGAAAATATAGCGCCCGCTTCTAATAACTACTGGGAGTCCCTCTGGAAATGGTCAGAACCACAACGGATTAAGGCGTTCCTTTGACTTATGGTCAAGCAAAAGCTGTTAACCAATCATCAGCAAGTGGTTCGACATCTCACAGCGGATAGCAGTTGTCATTTTTGTGGGGCTGAGGAATCTGCTCTACATGCTATTCGAGACTGCAGACAGGTGAAAAATTTCAGGTCCAAGTTCCCATCGACTGTGGTGGACACGGAATTTTTCCATCCAGATATGGAGCGGTTGGTCACAGCCAATCTTACGACGCAATTGCAACTGCAGCAAATTCCCTTAGTCATAATCTTTGGTGTTGCTGGCTGGTCCTTATGACGATGGTGAAACAAAAACATCTTTGAGAGTGATTTTGCAAGGCCAACAGAAGGAGCCCAGATTGTTCTAGATTATGCCAAGTGGATAGTTTGTGCCCGTTTAGCTGAAAATTGTGTTTATCGTGCTCAGGGTTTATTCACTGGACAGATTACGGAATGATCCACACCGTCGGAGGGATGGATCAAGCTTAATACTGACGGGGTGGTCAAACCGCATTCTAGCATATCGACCGCTGGAGGGCTGATTCGAGACTGTCATGGGCAATGGCAAGGGAGCTTCCTACACCACATTGGCAAAGCATCGCCCTTACTTGCCGAACTCTGGGGAGTCCATTTAGGACTCAGTCTGACCTGGACGCTGAGATATCGACGAGTGATCGTCGAAGTGAACTCTTTAGAGGTTATCAATATCCTTTCTTCAGCGCCTACACGCAATCTATTGAGATTTCTTTTTTGGTGACAGGTACTCGAGACCTCATCCACCGTTCGTGGGAAGTGAAGATTCAGTACGTGTATAGGGAAAGAAACCAATGTGCCGATAGTCTGGCCTCTCTAGCAATACTCTCTAGACCCGGACTCCAATTTCTGCAAGAGCCCACGCATCTAGTTAGGAACCAACTTCACCTTGACCAACAAGGTCTTTTGTATCGCAGATCATTGCGGTAGATAGGATGTTTTACTTTTCTTGTCCATTGTAGCAAAAAAAAAAAAAAAAGGCACAAGCCTATCCACTTACTGTTACTGACCAAAGCTAGAAGAGAAAGAACTTCGAAGGGAAGGAGAAGGCGGATCCAAAGTAGAAGATCCGACTCTTGTTTTGACATTATTCAATTATAAGATCTTTGATTCGTGTATAGAATATGGATTACTAATTCATCAAGTGATATAATATAAATATAAAAAATAACATTAAGTAGAAATCTCGTTGACATCCGAGATTTTAAGAGATCTAGTATTATATAACCTTATCTTTAACTAGTAGAGAGTATTTTTAAAAAAACGCAAAAAAAAAGATAAAAATAAACAATAAATAATAATAACAACAACAATAATAATAATAATTACTACTGCTGCTGCTGTTAAAACAAGTGAGGTGGGTAGAAAAAAGCTCTTTACGAGGGATTATTTATCTGATTCTCAGTACGTCAAAGTTTTCTATTATAAATTGTGTAATTAGTAAGTTCCAACGTTGTCATATCATTTTTTATTACCTCTCTTCAATTGTTTTTAAGCGACCATTTTTCTTTTTATAGTCTCTAACTACAATCTTATAACATATTTTCACTTAACAGTATAAATATCTCTTTAATTTATCTCTTACCATTACATTTATAATTTTATCTTTTTTTAATAAAATTACACATTCAACGATACATTCTCATCTCCAGCGTAATAAACTTACGATTATGCACTTATTTGATGAGTTAATTCATCCCACATATCATGGTTGACCTAATTGTTAAATAATAGCATTTACTTTTAAGCTTGAGTAGTATCTTCTGGTCATACAAAATTTCAAAATACTGATACAATATAAATATAAATTTGGATAAAAAATTATAGTCAAAACTAAAAAAAATTATTTTTAAAAATTTTAAATTTTTTGAAAGATTTTTTTAAATTTTTTAATTTTTCAAGTTAAACTTTAATTAAAAATAATGATAAAACTGTAAATATTTTAGGCTAATCAAATGTTGCTAATATAATAAAATAAGAATAATACAATATCTTAACTTTTAAACTCAATATAAACTAATTAAATTCATCTTAAATTAATAATTTAAACTATTAAATTTAATAAAAAATTTAATAATTTAATTTGAATATGTTTATGTTACATGTGTTTTACTATTTTTTGTCCAAAAATTTTAAAAGATATTTTTAAAAAAAATTAAAAATAAAATAATTGTTATATAATAATGACAATATCTTGATAATATTTTAATAATATATTTTATTCTCAATATTTAATTCCAACTTATACTCACACCCCTTTTAAAAATAAAAGTTAAAAATTATTTTAAATTCTTCCCACTTTGTTATTCCCTATTTTATTTATTACTAATTACTAAACAGGACCTAAAGTTTTAAGAAATGTGGGTTTCATTGCTATTTCTACCTCTTTATTACTTGTTACCAACCAAGACATAAAGCTTTTCGATCTCTGGTATAATAAAGCAAAGCTATTAATAGTCTTACAACTACAGTTAATTTCAAGAATTTATGACAATAATCCCATCAATCAGTATTAGAGGATAGGCTCCTCCTGTTGTCACTATTACTAACTGTAGCACTGTAACAGGCAGATTAAGAAAAAGGAAAAGCCAGCAAATGAATTTCTTATCCCCGCTTTGCCCTTCACCTAAAGTTGAAATGCCAAGTTTAGACCGACCCCCGTTGTTACTCCGTCTGCGAAATTCAGTAAAGTGGAGCCCGGTTCGGAGTTTTCTTCCTCCGGTTCATCAAGCCACCCGACATGTCGGAAATATTACGAGGAAGTATCTGCCGACACGTCGTTAAGCTGCTTCTCTTCTTCCTAACTATCTCTGTTGTAGCGGTGCAGGCGAGTATCCTGCACCCAACCCCTTCGGACATATCAGAGCTGGAAGATGTTCGGGTAGAACCGGCCGGTTCAAGAATCGAATCAGGAGTCGGGAAATCGTCATCTGAACCCGGTTCAGCTAAGGGCAGGAACTTGCAATCGAAGAGAAAACCTGAGAGTCCGCAAGGGCCCTCTGATCTCATGATATGATCAATCTGAAAAAAGGAAGGCACATAGAGGGATTTGTGGAAAGTCAAGAAATGTTGAAACTTTGCTAATTAAATAAAGGACCGACCTTGCAAGAGAGAGAGCAGAAGAGGAAAGGGTCTTGGAGGCTTCTCTCACAGGAGTTGCAGGCATTGCCTGAGCCTCTGAATTGCCTTGTCTGTGGTCTTGGTTTCAGAAAAACCACTTTTGCATTGTTAGTCGTGTATGACTGCAGAGAGAAAAAGCTCTTGATTAAACGTTTGATATCTGATTCTCCTCTTACTCAATCTGAAGTTTCTTTAAATCTTATGACGAACATTGGCTTGTAGACATATGAAATTAAACAAATTTCACTTACTTGAACGAAGGAGCAATCAAATAGCTTCTGGGCATCATCTAGCCGTATAACATCATGGTATACGTACCTTCTTATCTGAAACATAGCAGAAAATATTCAAACTTGGAGTCAAATTCATATATAATCAAAGCATGGTGAATTCTGTAGAGCTAAACCTGCAAGAGTCGGTGAGAGTTATGAGGAGAACACAAGCAGTGAGGACAGATACTGATACAACAGTCCAAGCAATATATGTTCTTCTCGTTCTTCTTGGCTTCTTCGTGGATTATACAAGCATTGAAGAACTTTTCCGTGAGAAGCACTTGAAGCCAGGAGGGTAGTGGATTCGAAGAAACCAACTGCTTATAAAGAATGGGAAAAAAAAAAGAAGGTAAGAACTGACAAACCAGCAAAAATTTGAAAAATTAGAAACAGATAAACAAAGCCCACCATGATTTTCAACTGTTATTTGATTTCTGACGACGAATATCGGAGCCAGAGAAGGCGTTTGGTCTAAAAGACAGCGGAGGAGTAAATACAAATTGCAGAGAAAGAAGAAAAGGAAGAGGCGAACGGCGCCTGGCAACTGATGATACTGACGTGTGTTACTGTTACCAACGAAAGCACGAGAGAGAGAGATGGAAAAGCTTAATCTCATTTAAGAATTTAGAGTTCGCATGTCATGTTTTTATGTTAGTTTCTTACCAGACTGGTATGTCATGTACATAATCTACTTTCCTGTAACAGAGTGATTAAAGGAGGGTGACATTTAAGGAAGCTCCAGCTAAAATCCATAAAGCTAACCTTTTTCTATTTCTGTAAACTAAAAGCTCGTCTCTCAAAAACCCTAAACCCTATCAACATTTGGTCCTTCGCAAGTGGCTGGACTAACCGCTAAATGACAAGACTTGAAACAGCGACTTTTCTCAGTGGTCTTGAAGGGTTCGAAAGTCACCATTTAAATAATGAAACAGCAGGAACTGAACATAGAAACCAGAAAATGCTTTCCCCTCTAGTTACAACAGTACCTTTCTTGTGTAAAATAGATTGAACATATGGGAAAAGTTTGGTTTGGATGCATTTGAACTTGCCATGAAACATCACACGCTTCCATGTTCATTTAAACTGCTGCCTCAGTGATTGTACAGCTCTCAATATTTACTTGGGTATTTTAATATTTCGTCCATAGGGGATTGGCTCTATCCGAGTTCAGTTCCTTCCCGAAGTCAATCTCCGGATCACGAAGATTTGTTGAGAAGACTGCCCAACCAGAAAAGCTGATTAGACGTTAATGGCTTAAGTTCGGTTTATGTAAAAGATAATGATTTCGAAGTAAACCTTAGATTATCAATGCCCCGAGTAAAGAATAGACAATGGAAATAGATGGTGTGGACTTAGCCGCTGAGAAGCATTGAGATGAGGTGCTGGGAAAGAATGAGGGAGGGAGGTGGCAAGCAACCCTAAAACCGTAGGTTTGATGAGAATAGTGTCCTCTGGGTGCTACCAGATTCCTTAATTGTTTGTATCTAATGATGGGTATGCTTAATTAATTTTCTTTTTAAGATTAATAAAAGACAGACTGTCTCTTTAATTTAAATAATTATAAGAAATTAAATTTTTCTTAATTTTTTATACTTTTCACTTTTTTTTAATTTTTAGACTTTTATTAATTTTTAAGGACAAAATATATTTCGTATAATTTTTTTATATGAACAAATTAATTATTATTAATACAATTTAGGTTTTTAAATACAGCATAAATTAATAATATTTAATTTAAAATAATTATAATAAATGATTATTTTAACTCAAATTTAATCCATTCAAATAAGATATTTGAATAGTTTATATATGAAATACTTTTTATTCTTATTTTAAAATATTAAAAAGATAAAAATAAAAGAATTTGTTGAAGAATTTTAAAAACTATGAAATTTTCTAATTGACAATTGAATCCAATTTTTTCCCATTATTTTCATATCCATAATAGTGCGCAAAGAAGGCCCAAATCTAAATTGTTCAAGAATAGTAGTGATGAGTTTCTCGATCCTTTATATTAAGATTAATCAGTTCTATTTCTCGATGGGAACAAGGGAAAGAATATAACTTAACAGAAGAATGTCACCTTGACATAGTGGAAGTCATCAGTTTGAGCCTGATTACCCCTAAATCCAATGTAATTTGTTCTATTTTGACTTGCTCCCCCCACTCTCGTGATAGTGGATAAGTAGAGAATATCTAGAAGTGTGAGACAACTCTCTTTAAAGAACTCGGCAAAATAGCCTCATAATTTCGGGAGAAGAAGTGCCTCATCACAAAAGAGGTCGCATTGATCAGACCAGGCAATTGTTTACCAAAAATACAAGTTTCCGTAAAATTGTAAGATCGTATATAGGGGATGACACTTACCAAATGCCAAAAGATCAAGGAAGTTGGTGATCTGATGATAGGAGAGTCGATGACTGAAGCCCCAATGAACGGCCGCCATAACTATAATGATCCCAAAATAGCGAAATTTTTTATTGGGTAAGTTCCGACCCGCATGAAGTGCGTTAGGTTATACTATATAAATAATTGAATATTAATTTTATAAAATATTACTGTATTATTTACTATAAAAACAAAATATCTTCTAGACTCTGACACAAATATAAAATGGGGAGACAAGAAAATCTTACATTTAATGCAACTAACGACAAAGTCTAATCAGAACAGCAACCTTATAAGTTGATTTTTCAAAGACAGTTCAGTATCATGTATCAACATGAATATACAGCACCAACTTTGGGCAACTTTTGCCGAATTCGCCGTATTAATGTTCGCCCACTGGATGCTCTCTTCTCCGTCTTACCAAAATGTAATTGAGAATCACAATAGATTCGGTCGGATAAGTTTGTAACATATGGCTCGAGTCTAAGTTTGAATATTGAGTTAATCTTATAAAATGAAGTCGTTTTGAAAAATGTTTAAGAATATAATTTACATTTAAAAATTTTATCAAAATACAATTTAAAGCATTTTTATATTTTAAAATCTATTGGGCAGATTTACATAAAATAATATGTCTTACACGTAGTAATAAGATTTATTAATATATTTTAAAATATAGTAATGATGTAATACTTAATTTATTAAAGTTTAATGTCGTAGTATTTTTATATTCATTGAGGGTGAGCCTCGAAGCAACCAGTAAAAATTATTCTTTTATTGTCATAAGGATGTAGCTTTAAGTCACAAAAATAATTTCTTTGTAAAAATATAAAAAGTTGTGTACAATAAGATGATATAAGTGATGAGGCAAAATAAAGAAATTATGAAATGTCTAGAAAATTTAGTTACTTTGAATTTGAATCTAAAAGGAACAAAATCTATAATTAGTTAAAAAATAAAAACAGTTAGAAATTTACTCACGTAAAAAATTGTCAATTCAAAGATCTAGTTAATTTTAAAAAATAGACAGTTTTAATCAAACTAAAAAAATATAGATTCAAAGTTTTAAATCAATCGAATATAAATTGAACTTATTGAATTTTTTAATTATCGAACATTTTACGAAGAAACTCTTCTTTTTCTCTTTTTTTAAAGAGAGGATCCCGCAGTCGCTATTCTTTAAATACGCAAATCTCCGGATTGATGCAATAACCTATAAATTATAAGTACTCTGCAATAGACAAGCTCTATATAATAAGCTCAATCGAGAAAGCATAGATAGCAAGATTCAAACTCAGAACTTTTTAGCTCGATGCCCTCCACTCTATCAATTCGATAAAGGCAGAAACTCGTTTATATTGCACATGACAAGTCTTAGAAACACTTCCATTGATGTTCAATTACAACCAAGAGCATCTAAATGTGGAACAATGTTTTTACACCAGACCCAATTAATATTTTAATTATTGATGCTCACTCACATTAATTGAGTGCAAAGTCCAGATGTAGTACAATTAACTACAATTAACAAGCAATAGAGACTAAACAAAATCATTCAGATAGAGACCCTGGTTTTATTCCTGAGCTCAATGGGTTTCATTCTAAACCTGATTGGAAAACGGCCTGCTAACTTGCTCATTCTAAACCTGATAGGCAAATCTGCCAAAGCGTCTATTATTATCACTTTCCAAGGCGATGATCGATGCTCCATTATATCCACATATTCACAAGTCATAATGGACAATCCACGATCTGTCTTCACAATCTCTCGCCACATCTTGAGCTTGGATTCAGAAGTAGTGGTCTTCTTGTTCTCTCCATCAGCAACAGACAACGCATCTGAAAGGTGTCTGAAATCAAAGGAGGAACTGCTCTGACTCTGCTCAACAATGGAGTCTTCAGTTGTTTCAACTGTTTTGGCATCTACAAGATCAAGTGCATGAGTGAGCTTTGTTAAATCAAAGGCTGACGAAGACGTCCCTTTTGGTTTCAGGTGGATTTTGTGGGATGAGTTTGTACTTCGCCTAATGTTCTTCGACACTGGCTTCATGTTACAGATGCCAATTGAACCTGATACATTCAAATTTCAGAAGTGAATTCCAATTGAAACAAAACTTCATAGGCGTATAATCGAATTTTGCTAAAAACAAGTTATAAGTTTCTCCAATGTGCTCATATGTCACGACCATCCAAATCAACTATTCCAAAGCTGAAACTCAAACCCAAATCGTAGTCTTTAAACAGTTTCTTGAAAGATCAAGATGCACAGAAATATTCAGAATCAGAATAGCAAAAACCAACATGAACTAAAAAAAGAAAAACAGATTCAAGTCATTAACTGCGTGACTTTTCTTTACTTCATCAATGAAGAAAACGGAGAGGACAAAAGCTGGAAGGTTATAAACAGAAACAAAACCTGATAATGATCAGAAATCGTTTGCGAAACGAAAGCCAAGTGCCCACTACACTCGCTCTTTCTGTTTTCGTTTACTCTTATAAGGACCCTAGCGTGATACGTCGGCTTGTGTCAGTTAGAACACTGCCGGTTGGTTACTTAATATCCAAGCCCAATAGCCCAAAACAACAAGCATAAACGAACTCGAAGCACTGTTTGTTTGTACTTCTGGCAGTTAGTGTTTAATCTTATCGTAATCTCAACGGTTTATTCGGTTTTTTTTTTTACTTTTGGATTTCAGATTATTTGAATTTGACAAAGTCAAAAGTTCCAAACTTTTAAGTAAAATTACATTATTTTTAAATTTAAATTAAAAAATTAATTATATTTAACTCAACCCTGATACGACTTTAAACTTACCTTAGATTCAACTGGGTCTCGGGCTGCCCAAATCTCATCGAGCTCTCGGACTTGAGCCCGACATGATCTATTGCAACTCTTAATTAAATTACTTAACTAATTTGTTAGATAATTTACTTAAAAAAACACTCCATTGATAAACTATTATGTAATTTAAATTTTTAATTGTAATATGGACCAGATATATTTTTATTAAAAATAAAAAGTGAACCAACAAATACTTGGTCCAGATAAGATTCATATAGGGTTGAGTATATTAGCCCAATGTTACAATTACTTGCGAGCCCGTAAAAATATTGTTTCCGATAGACTCAATTAAAATTAAAAATAATATATATATATATATATATTTATTTATTTATTTATGTGTGTGTGAAAGAGAGACTTTCTTTTAATTTTGAAGGTACAAAAACATCCAATGTTTAATCAAATTAACTAATGTACACCCAAGGGTGGTTCACTTACCGAGAACAGGTGGGTCGTTATGACTAAAAAAGTTATAAAAAATAAGGCTGTGAGGTTGCGAGAATCAACGGTTAGGTGATTCAATAACCAGTTTGTCAACTGGTAGACTTAAATACATAAACTTTGATTTATTTCATATTGGGATGAGCTTATATCAATAGAGTTTTTATCAATAAATCTTTTCTAAAAAGAGCCTTTTTAAGAAGTCAATTAATTGTTTAATTATTATTTAAAAAAGAACTTTTTTAAAAGAGCTTCATACAATAGATTGTTTGGCAACATACAAATAAAAAGCGCTTTTATTTTTAACTATATTTTAT
>JAOSBK010000009.1:27758037-27772034 GCA_027568895.1 Erythroxylum shatona | reverse complement strand
AACATGCATGAAAAATCGTGAACGACACTTATTTTGAATAATTAAAATCCCTCTAAAACGACACTTATTTTAGATAGAAGGGAGTACTTCTTAACACATTTTTCAAGTTTTGGATCTTTGTTGTACAATATTTCTATTTTGGAAATAGCTCTCTACTAATTACCGGATCTTCTTATTTTAGTGAAAGTTTTACTGAGTTGTTGTTATATTGTATTGTATTTCTATAAGAGTCATAGATCATTTTGGTTAAGTAATAAACCAGATTATATAAAATTATATCAAAATTTTAATTTGCAGTTGCTTTGTCCGTTATAATTATGATGGTTTTTATAATTGATTTATTACAACTCTTTTCACATAAATCTTAAAATGCTTAACGAAAGAAATAGTAAAAAATAATCTCCTAATTTACCAACGGATTATTTTTAATTTTTCTTCATAAATTCAATTAAATTAAGAAAAAATTCCAATTTTATGGAATATTTTTGTAAATTTTCATAAATTATAATTGTGATTAATTTTGAAAATATAAATATTTCATGATTGTTATTATAATTATCTTCCACAGGCAATAAATTAAAAGTTTATAGAATATCATTACTTAAAACTAATGTCGGTGATGCATTGTTCTGGTAATTAATGTTTTTGTGTTTGCATCTTTATTGCTTTTCAATTTCTTAGATTATTATCTAATAATTCAAAATGGTCAAACGCAAGTACGGAAAGACTCAGATTGCCTCTAGCTCTGAGAATACGAAACGAATGAACTCTGACGAAATACCATATCTCCCTGAAGCGGTCATCTTCAACGTACTCATTATGATCCCAGCCCATTTTCTAGGCTCCATGAGACTCGTTTGCAAGCTCTGGGCTGATCTCATCAAGCAGCCCTTCTTTGCCTTGTTACATCACCAACATGCAAGACCTGGTCTTTTCGTTCAAAACAAGCAATTCCCATACAGTGCGCGCTTCTTAGAGCCGAGAAGAGATGGCGAATTTGGCGTAACTTACTTGGCTCCTCAGTATCCGGGACTGATGTTCAGTAGCGTTAAAGGGTTATCATTGCTCAATGATCCATTCAACAAGCTCATATACGCCATTAACCCGTTCACCATGCAAGGTGTTAAAGTTCATCAACCGGTTATATGCCCAAGTAGAGACCATTCTAGTTGTGGGCTTGTGTACAAAAATGGCGTATACACGTTGGTCTGGGGTTTCCAGGACGCAGAATTGGCTGCTCATTTCTGCGTTTTGAGACTTGGGATCGATGATGATTGGAGGAAGATCGAGACTACAATTCCATATTATGGAATATACATGCAAACCCATCCTATCTCCATTGGAGGAGGTTTTCTGTGTTGGGCCATGGCTCGACAGAGAGAAACAGTAATCATGGACACCAACGACGAAAGTTTCCATATCTTACGTATCCCTCGCGGACGGACGACTCCATTGGCGTTCCTGAAGAAAGGAGAGTACCTCTGCACAGTCACAGAGAATCTTGCTGTTTATTTGATACACATCTTGAAGGACGTTCGCAGACGAAAATGGATTCGTTACCACAGGTTTGATTTTGCTCGTACAAGAGAATTCATGTTCACAGCTTACTTGAAGTTCATTGGGTGGACAAGCGATGAGCAAGAATTGATCATGTTAGCTTGCAAGGCAAATGATACTTTGACTTGTCTAGCTTATAACATCAAGACCCGAAAGATTCGATGCGTTGATGGGTACATGAACTCAGGTGACAACGTGCAAGTTCATGCCAATACACTCATCTCGTCCAGTTATGGGTGACATAGCTTTTCTTTTACTTTCGGCTTGTTAATTTCATGAACTGATTGCTTCTTTCAATCTAGCCAACAGATATCCTGATAATTAAGGTTTAGTTATGGATGTTATGTTCAACTTTTGATTCTTCGTACATATGAATTATATGGTTCTTGTTCTTGTTCTTGGTTACCATGGCCAGACCTTGAACATTGTGACTGAGAGATGGTCCCCAGAAAGTTGGATGACCCAGTCTCCTGAATATTTAGAACATCATTGACTTGGAATGTCTTGCACTTTATGACTAGAAACATTAACTTGTTCAGACGTTGGAACATCCAACATGTGCACTTTACTGCATGTCTTTCTAATCAACTTTTGAGACATTAAATTTGATGCTCATTTTTAGTGCTTGCAACAAATATAATAGAGAATAGGTCATGAGCTTGCTATCTATAATAATACTGAATTATGAAATTGATACATCATTGTATAATACTTATTCATGTAAGTATTGATTAAGAGCTTAATTTGAAGTAGGGTTAGCAGAGTTGAATAGGTCTCAAGCTTTTCAAAGTTTGAGACTATACTCAAAATAAAATTTAAAAATTGAATTCGAATTTAGTTAAATCTTGTTTGGTCTGTTAATTACAGAATTGTTCAATTTGAACTCAAAATTTCTTGTCAAAATTGATCGGACCCAAAATTTGGTTAATCTCGAATCGATTCACAACCAAAATTGGACATAACTTAGTGACTTGTTACAAAGTTTGACTAATTTGTCATTACTAATTTGGTGTAATAATGTTTGGACGCTTGCTGCTAGCCTACCTACCATGGAAATTTCTCCTATCCTTTTTCTTGTTTGCATACTAAGTCTAAAGAGTTTTAAATTATTTCTGAATGCGTGGTAATATGTTCCTGATAAGTTAAGCATTAGTTCTGTTTGCTTTTTACATGGTTAACCGAAGGGCCTTCTTTTCCTTGTTATTCGTTTTTGCTTTAAGGATGAACAAATCAATCAAATCTCCAAGATGCTTGTGAAAGCTCAAAACTAATCTATAGGGTTAGATTAGGGAGTGAAAATACTATAATCTACATGTTCATACAAAAGTTCTTCTACTTTTACTCCTTTTTCTTCCTAAATGGGTTTTCTTTATCACATTTGTGGTTTCAAGATAACCATATCGAAAGAGTGTCAGAAAAAGTTATTTTGGTCAAGTATAAAATAAAGAATTGCTTCATATATAATAACATACTCTAAGTAGTAAAAATCAATATTTTTTACTAAGTGATCGTAATCAATAGGAATGAAAAAATGATGATGGGTTTAGAAAAATTAAGCAATTTTGTGTTAGAGTAGGAAATGTCATAATTAGTACTATTGATTAAAAGACTTTTCATTCCGATGGTTTCAAGGAGATTAGCAGTTCGAGGCCTCTGGTGATCAGAAGCTATCACCAGTCTAGACTTCAAAACCCTCTCCTAGACCGTCATAAGCATAAAAATAAAGCAAACCCATAGTATATAACATGTAGTGTTGAAACTTCAAACAAACAGGACAGTAGCAGCCAATTGAAAGAGCGAAGAAGAAGAGGAGAGAAAGTAGAGCATATAAACCCTAACAGTACGGCTCCATAACTAGTATGGAATGACACCAACATTGGCAGGAGCGAAACACCCGTCTTTCATGAGCACATCATCTCCTTCCTGAAAAGAGCAGATTAAGTACAGTTTAGATATGGGACCGTAAAGGGTCTGTGAAGAGAAGCATAAGTTTCACAAATTAGGGTTTTTCAATTACCTGTTGACGAAGGTTGGGTTTCTTCACGGGTTGATCAGGCATGAGTCCGAAGTGGATGTGAGGGAAATGGGCCCACTGTGAGAAACAAACAAAGGAATCACAAAATCGAGATTCAAGAAACGTCAAAAAGAAACCTAATTGAATCTTGGGAAGCTATGTGGAACCCTAGGCTGTGAGCAAACAATGCAGGAGTTTCCTCGGATCTCACATTCTTTGCAGCAGCACTAAAAGCCTCCCTGTGGCTTATATCAGGGTTTCCAGCTTTGATGCGTTGGATCTCGTCCCTGCACATCAGAATTCAACATTTATAGACGTGAAGATCTTTGAAATGCATTTGATGCTTCATGGGCATCTACAAGTTCTTCACTTGGATTAGATTAAGTTAAATCATTCTTCATAAAACAGTGGTTTCATTGGTTTTTGAGTTGAAGATTACTTACTTGATAAAGCGGTTGTAAGCAGATGGGACTCTCTGTCTTTTCTCTGGAGCTGGACATGGAACGCACAGACATAACAAAGACAAAGGAACAGACAGAAACGTTAAATCACTTCGCTGACTTTTTAAAGGATTTCTGATTTTTTTCTGGTTTATCTCTCCTTCCCTCTCTGTATCTCTCTCTCTCTCCATCATTACTTCATCATATCATTTGAAGAGATATCTATCTATCAATTCGTGGGTATAGCCCATATCTATAGTTCCGGGGGAGAAAAAGGAAATAATCCCATTTCCATTCTCTCTCTAGCGAGTACAGATATGCATGTAGACAGAAAATTTTGTAGCAGAAACAGTTTTTGCATGATGAGATACCACATGCATGACAAGAATAGGATAACCAATTTGAGTATAAACATATAACATCTTTTTGAGCTTCCTCTTTCTGGATTGGAACTACTGGTGCACTTGAGGATGTGCGTGTGCCCATGGAGTCTCAGAAAATTATGAAACTTAGACTTGGGTATAGATCTGGTGGAGGGTTTCTGTCGCACTTTATAAATCGGGAAATAACATGGGAAGAAGGCCAAGCATCACACGAGTGTTCTAAAGATTCTTGCCACTTGAAAACCAACCAACAAATCTGTGGAGACTGTTGAGCAGTGTAAAAGTTCTAACTGGCTTTTCATCAATGTTTAGTGGTTTACGAAAGCTAAAGTGCAAATGTGTCTGACAAAGTTTGGCGTCACCCAGAAAGAAAGCTCATCGACCTAAAACATGTTGGATTTGCCACTGAAACAAATAACAGACCAGAGCACATTACTAAAGAAAAACAAATAAAGGTGAAGGAGAATCTCACGTCTGTTCACCGCTGGTGGTTTTGGGATCTCTTCCATTCCTCCGCGAACTTGCATAACAGACTCGTTTGGGTTAACTTGGTTCATCAGCAAATTTGATGGAGCTGTGCTTCGAATTTCCTCCTATAACCACCAAGAACAAGGAATTACTACGAGCTTGTGCTAGAAATTCAAAGCACTACAAGTCCGCAACAAGAAATTTGTGCCAGAAACATTGTTGCTAGATGGTCATAATGATATTACTGCATTGCTTTAAATATCGTAAGCACTATTTCCAGAAATGTATTGATCAACAATCTAAGAACGTGGTTTTGTACGAAACCCTATGTTGTCGTTATACCAGGAGATTCTGGGGGTTGAAGAAGGCATGGCCAAGTTGAAGCTGGTTTGCTGCAGGAAGAAGCAGACCGCGCATGTTCACGGATAGAAGGTTGGTGCAGTGACCACATCGAACTGTGACAGTCTTGAACAAGCTAGTGCAAGGAACACTCACCTGAAGATACACCATTGAAGAAACAAACAATATTAAAACCCTACGAAAGCTGTCATTAAAAAAAGGCCTAGAAAACAGAAGAAGATAAGGATATTACAAAAGAAAGAAAAGATTAAGGAGCCAGAAAGAGTAAGATAAGAATATTAAAAGAAACTGAAGAAAAGACAGAGAAGAAAAAGATACCGCCAGGACAGTGTCACAAAAGTTGCAATGGACGTAACAGAGCTGGTCGGAGGGGGACGAGAGGTGGTCCGGTGAAAAGGCAGCTGATGAGGAGGACATGTTTTTTTCCCTTCTCTTTCTTCACTTTTTTCTTTTCTGGACTTCTGATTGTGATTTGATTGATGGGTATTGGACTGATCAGCGGATGTTTGTGATAGACAGGAAAATCCTCTTCTTGGATCTGATCTTCTTGATTGTTGAGTTGTTACTATAGATATAAAGGAAGAGGTGCGTGTATGTAGTCCTGAGATAGAGAGAGAGAGAGAGAGAGGAAAGAGAATAAAAAGTTGCCACTAATATAGAGAAAAGATAGAGAACAGAACTATAAAGGGTACCTCCCTTCTCTCGAACTTGAATATTTTAAACGAGTTTTGTTGCTGTTGTAGTTTTGTCTATGTATCATCAACAGTGGCATATGAGATAGATAGAAGCAGAGGGAAGGTGAGTGAGTGAGTGAGTGAGTGTGTGTGTGTGTGTATGCATTAAAGGGTCTTGAGGTTTGAGATCAAAGGAAATGAATGGTTGGCATTCCCAATGGATGTGTTATGTTTTGTGTTTATGCATAACAGAGAGAGAGAGAGAGAGCGAGCAGAGGCGGCAGAGGTGGGGGAGAGTGTGGGGGTAGAGAAGAAAAGGACGTGTGCATGGGCTTTGCTCATTCACCTGTTGTTTTCACAGTTAAGATGGGCTGTGAAAAATTGAAAAAGCCTTTTCTTTTCTTTTCTTTTCTTTTCTTCCAAATAATAAATCTTTTCCTCGATCCTCTACAATTCCATGGGGATTCTATACCGACCACAAATAGACTATAAATTCTCTTTTCACCATCAACAATTCAACCATGTTTTTATTCTGTTTCTTTTAAATAAAAGATACAAACTTGCATGTGGTTTTAAAATTTTTAAAATTCTTTATTTTTGTTTTAAAATAATAAAATACACCCGATATTCTAATATGAACATCATAAGTAATAATTCAAATATTACTTATATGATGACCCAATTTAGTTTAAACTTGATAGCAAACTAATAATTTCTTTTAATTATTAATTTAAATTGAGATTAATTGATCCTAATTAGGAAAAAAGTGTTGAGTTGATGTCAGTAATATTTGATTAGTCTACTTATGATATTTGTATCCTAGGTTAACCATTGGCAAGGACAGCCTAGACATCCGCTCAGGGTCCATCTTTATAAACAATAAAATAAGACCTATTTTTACTTTCATAAAAATAAAATAAAATAAAATAAAGCTCACTTTTGACCTTCTAAAGAACGACAAAAGACTCATATTTTGCTTCTTTTTACTCTTTATAAGCGCTCAAAAATAGGCAAAAATAGGTACTCAGTTTTTATTTTGCCCAGGACCTATAAAATATTATGAACGACCCTGTTCGTTCTACGTGTATTTTGTCGTTATCTTTAAAAAATGAAAAATTCTTTTTAAAAAATTAAATATTAAAGGACTTTTCTAAAACTTTTTGAACAATAAGAAAAATTTATGTTCTTTATCCTTTTTTTAATAAAAATAGTTTTGAGACTAATTTTAACTAAAATTAATTTACTCAAGATTTTAAAAACCTCCAAATTTGACAAAACAAGAATTTACACACACTAAATTATGAATTAATTTTCTATTTTAATTGGTTTTCAAATAATTAAAAGTTTTTTTGATAATACCAAAGGTAAGAATTTTTTAAATATTATAAGTTAAAAGTTACAGGTTATAATAAAGTTGCGTGAATAATTATAGCATTTCAAATCTTCTGTTCTAGTTACTTTGTTACAATTCTATTTCATTAAATTTTATCCATATATTTACGTGAGATCTATATAAATGTATGAATAAGATTTAATAAATAGTGATAAGAAAAATATAATTAGAAAAGAGATCTGATCAATTATTGTCGACCATATGAGAGCAATCATGGGTAATTTAAGTTATCAATGGAGATCTCCTCATCATTGTTTTTTTATTTAAAAGATTTTTAAAAATCACACTTTTCTCGGTAAATTCATTTTTTTATTTAATGCAACTCATTAAATAAGTAATTGACCAATGATAAAATATTAATTTTTATTGCTATTTGTGCAATTGTGACCTTTTAAAATTTTTTACTAGTTAAATAAATAGAGCATATATATGTATATTAAAAATAAACTTAATTTCAACATAATTACTACAGGTTATCGTAACAGTGGCTCTAACCACATTGTAATATTGCAGTTATAATTGCATTATCATAAATTCATAAATGTATGGAATAATGAATTTTATACGTAAATAATTATATACATATGTAGGGTCAATCAATGTCTAACCTTTTTATTTTTCAATTTAGTATCTAAACTTTTAAAATTTTCAATTGAGTAACTAATAATTTAAAAACTTAATAGTTTAATTTAAAACGTTAACTCTGATAGTAATTTGATGATTTAGATAACAAAATCCTTACTTTTCGTAATATGTAGATGTCTACCCAAAGAAGTTGTGGTATGTAGTAGAGAAAAAATTTTAGATAAACGCTTACATATCATCATTATCATTATCATATCCCGAAGTCCCACAGTGAAGCGGGATCTGGGGGGTTTGATAGTACGCAGTCTTATCCCTACATAATAAAGATGTTGTTTCCAGTAGATCCACATGCAGATATGACAAGATAATAGTGATACATGTTAAAAGAGTAAATAGGTGAAAAAAACTGACAGGATATATATATACATGATGGTGACTATAATCTGTTATTACCTTATACCCTTACAATCTCTTAATAAAATTTTAGTTAATCAAATTGGTAAATTATTAATAGAAGTAATATTCTTAATTGAACCGTTCGATCTAAAAAATTCTTAAACATTACACACTTTCAAATTATATATACGAACCAAATCCTTTGTTTCTAACCCTATTCTATTAAATTTTATTTATATATTTGTGTGGAATCTATGTAATCGTGTGGATGATATGCAATGAAATATGAATGGAATATCTAAATCGAAACTAAGAGATTTTATCCTCCATGTACATATTTATCGCATGGTTTGGAATTTGGATGGGTCCAAATCCTTAGTTAACCCTGTTTTATGTTTACCTTCGTGTAGACATAAAGCCCTGAATGGCGGGCACCTATAATACTCTACACGTCTAGCTTTGACTTCTAGACATTGTCAGCATCACTGTCTCAATCCCAGTTATTAGCCAATTTGATTAGCTTTGGATTCATGTGTCTTTTCACATTAATCAGAGTACTCCGTTTGTTTTAGGCACCCTGATCCTGATCCTGATCCTGATCCCTATTGATTTTGACTCTGACTGTGTTTGTTCGATCGATGCTGGTGGAAACCTTCGAAATCGTGTAGTCTAAACTGAAGTTATAGTTAGAATCTGTTAGTGTCCAAACTCCTGATAATTCATCCGGTTACGCCTCAGCTTTCTTAGTTAGTTCTTTAATTGTTTGCTTTCTTGTACATTAATATTCATTAGCAATGACAGAAAAAGATAGAATCTACAAGTAATTAGCATTACTTTCTTTTTGAGGTGTCCATTGATTGTTTAGAGTTTAGACAATTAAGATAACACTTTAGATCAAACGTAAAATTATATCGTTCAACGATTAAGGTCAGTTATAATTTAAGGAGCAAAGTATTGACTCATTAAATAAATGTATAATCATAAGATAATAGTAACAGAGATGAGGATAGTTCGTTGAATATATAACTTTATTAGAAGAGATAAGATCAATAATGTACTGGTGAGATATAAATTAAAAATGACTAGTGTTAGTGATAAACTAAGAGAGATAAAGCTTAGATAATTTAGACATGTTAAAGGGAGATACCATAAGGTTCCAGTGAGAAGATGCGAGAAAATAGTAGTTAAAAAGTGTAAGAAAAAAAAGAGGTGGTCTAAGAAGAAGTGATAAAAAATAATATGACTTTGTTGAATCTTAGAAGACATGACACGTAATAAAAAACTTTAGTGTACTAAGATACATATAAAGAATCTCATGTAAAGAGCGGTTCATCGTTCTATTAAATCCTCTGAACTTTTTCCTTTGAATCATTCATGTTATAGAAAACCTTAAAATTTTGATGAAGTTTTTTAGTTACAGTAGTTTAATTTGTTACTTGGTCTATTTACTTTATTGTAATGATTAATGTGATTTATTCTTGTACTTTTTACTTAGTCTATTTACTTTATTGCAATGACTAGTGTGATTTATTCTTGTACTTGTATCTTTTTGTCCTAGTTTGTGTATTTATTTACATACTTTATCTTGTAGTGGTAATCTTTACCATATCCTATTTATATTGTATTACATAATTTTATATGTTTAGCTATACATTTATTGATATTTTGTATTGTTATTAATTTGCATTGGATCTATCGAAAATAACTTCCCTACTATTTAGAGATAAGACTGCGTATTATTAGACCTCTTAAAATCACACATTTCAGTGAGACTCTTACTGAATATTGTTATTGTTGTTATTGAGCCTGAATTGCATCAAATATTCACAATATATAAATTATTATATATATTTAAAACTTTATTCAATGCACCTTATAAATTTTTTGTTGTAAAAATATTAATTATAAATTTTCAAATTTTATTTAAATTAACAAAGATTTCAATTAATTTTTTTATTTGCATGTTAATCACGTCATGTTAACCAACTACCTAATCTGGCTTGTGTAAACAAATAAAATTATGCTTTTTATTAGATTCAAAGTGAACTACAACTTTATCATTTTCTGGCCATATGAACACCAAATCCAAGCCTCAAAGCTACAATACAACAAACTCACGAAATTGAAATGAAATGGAACTGAAATATGATCACATGCTTTGGTCATGTTCGAGAATGGGTCATGCAAATTTTCAAATCAAGCTCAGGAACATTAACATTTACTTGAATCAGGAACTTGACATGCGACTTATCACATTAAAAAAAATGACTGTGGGATGTATATATATGTATATATTTCCTGGAGCTATTGCAAGAAAAAGAGGAACTGTTGCTAAAATTTGGGCACTCCTTAACACCATCTCCGCGTATTTAGATGGAATTCACCGCCTCATTATTGTAACAATTATAACTAGGGATTGCACAAAAGGCATTGAAGCTTTTAGATTTTGCTGATGGATTTGACCACTCACACCTCTCTCTCCCACGCATATGTACAGAGATACATAGTTGTCAGTGACACCAGAAGACAGATACCTTTTAATTTAATCTTTTTTTTTGCTCTTTTACTTTATAATTTGTCCTTGCATTCATTTCTCTGGCTTCTTAGAGTTAGAGGGCTAGCCCCTTTAGCTATTTTTTAGTTTTTAGGCCTCTACCTACACTATCATAAACTGTAATCTGGAATAGGGTTTACCTTTCTTTTTATTTACAAGAAAGTTGCAAGGTAAAACCCATCTTTTGCTGAAAAAGATGGCTGTCATTTCCCTAAAACTTTTGAAAACTATCACCATCCAGCACTCATGTGTGCAAAAAGGTCTTCTCTTCCCCAAGTTTGCTCTTAAAGGTAAATTCAGTGGCACTGTTGCAGACTATATCCAATCCTGTGTGAAGAGTATGTTAGAAAGCTTTTGTGTTCTTTCACCCCAGTTGAAGCTGTTTACTCAACGGGTTGTCCCCATTTTTTCCTCTTTAAGTAATATACGGAACTCTATTTAAAGTTCTTATGGTGGCACTCAATGGAACTTCATTCAATACTTAAATTAATCTGTCATCTAATCAGTCCCTTGAGTTTAATGGTTACCTATCGCAATTGATGGACTTCCATAGTTCGGTTTTTCTTCATTCAATAGAAGATAGGTCACGGATGCCACCAGGATCTTATATTTAGTGAGTTGATGACCTGCAGGTTGATGAATGTTATTAGACAGGATATGGGAATAAATATAGTGGGAAATCTTGACTTTCAATTAGATACTTACTGGCATATTGAGGTAGATATTTGGGTTAAGGAGACAAAAGATAATGTGTGGCAGATAAGATAGATGATCACGACATTTCAGCTTCTTTGTACTTTCTTTTTCATCAGGGCATGTACATATTATATGAATGAAGATCAGACTTTAGACGTAAAACTGATTAGAACTTCTAAGGAGACTTTCCATGACAGAGCTATCTACCTCTCCAATTCCAAGTACATTCAATCTTGTTTGCTCATGTGCTTCGCCTGATGATAGGAATTAATGGTTTCCTTCCAATCATTTCATTTACCCTCCATTTTGCAAGATTTGGCAGTCATTTTCCACCAAGCATCTTACGTTATAGATTAGCTATCTAAATTGCAATATTTGCTAAAAAATTATTAATAATCTTCACTCACCACATGATGATCATGTGGGACCTATTATCTTAGTCCCTTACCTGTCATAGCTAAATCATTAACAGAGATGTTTCACTGGAAGAGCAGCGCTAATTTTATAGCTAACAGATACTGTGATAGCTAAGAGATGGTTATCTATGTCTATCAGGTGACAGAACAACACAAATCTAAGTAGACATTTCGTACATTGTGATAATTACTCACAAAGCCAAGCCATAATCTTCATTAGCGCATGCAATGGGTCAAAACCCAAAAACTGTTTGTGAAAAAAGAAGAGATTTTACCAGTATACTTGTCTAGATTTCTTTCTCTATACTCCTTACAGGGCTGAGATTCTGAATCCTACAGAATGCAGAAGTGTTAAATTAAAAAAACCTGGTATTGACCATTTGATGCGTTCTTTGGTTTTCCACACGTTATTTTCTGGGAAGATTGGGATAATGTCAATAGTGTCCGATTCTGTGGCTGAGCTCAAGCCACAGTTACAAGTCTTACAACCTTCCATATGAGATCAAAAGGTTTCTGAAAACTTCCTGCAACAAGTCGAAAACGCAATGTGAAAATTAAATATGATCGCTACTGTTTTAGTGTCATTAACAATGAGGGAGATGTAGCTGCTCGTACTCGTAGCATTAAACATTAATCTGGTGAGGATTGGAGTCTTGGGGATGCGTATTTGCTCAAAGCTACGACGTAAGAATAGTATTGCACGTTAGGAAAAAAAAGGCTATTAGAGGTTTAGATAGGTGCAAGTATGGAGTGCAAATAATATTTAGGAGAGATGGTGAATAACACCGCCCAAAATAAGGTACAGTACACTTATCACAATTACGTAACTACACACAGACTTAACACACACTATCTCACTTCCACTATTTCATGTTAAAAAAAGAAAAGTCAGCCACTAGGTCGTAAATATGCAAATGCCTTCAAGTAAGCGAGCATACGTACATGCATGCACAAAGATAGATGAATAGCTGTCTCTGTTAATTGTAAAAAGCCTGTAGGAACACAAACATAGACACCCACTTTCTCTCTTTCTCTCACTCAATGGGGGTAGAAATCCAATAAAGATGGCATTTATAGAGCTGTGCGGCTTCTTTTGGCATCAGAGGGCCTGAGAAGTAGGGTGGTGTGGTATTGTACAATGTCACAGTAATGCGAGATATGTACTTAGCTGAGTTGTGGTGGAGATGTGGCACGAAGCCTCTGTTCGTGCATAGATACCCACCTTTGGCTCTTTCTCACGCTAAAACCTGGAGACATCCTGCAAAAGACATGAAAGTAAGCTCCGTTTCTTGTTTGTATTTGTACATCACTGCCATGCTTTACTGATTCCCCATTAAAGGTATAAATTCAACCCACCAAAATGCCGGTTGCATCATAAAACCTTTTATTTTCTATTGCTCATTGATTTCCCATTCTTACCTCTGGATCATGCATTAATGAAGGAATATGAAAAAGGAGAAAGAGAGAGCCCTAGTCGTTGATCTCCAACTCTTTTCATAATTATGAGTCGATAGACCCTCTCCGCACAGTGATTATGGTTTCTTTTTCCTACTTTCCTTTTGTCCTTTTGGTCCAGGCTTGTGGAAAGTCGTAAGAGCAATCAAGAAATAGGCCTAAAACATGGGTCTGATGTTTGAGGAAAAAAAGGCTTCAAAGAAGAAGGCAAGAAGCCCAAGATTAAGCACATCCCATTGGATTTGTAAAGCAATTCAAAGACCCAAATACATCTAAATGTCCATGAATGTTGGCAGATTTGAAGTATCAAGAAAAGCAATAATGGAGACTTGAAACAAATGGATGGTCGAGAAAGCTTAGTTGGTGCTTGTTTGGTGGGTATGAAAAAAAAAAATAGGTATGGAATGAAAGATTAAGTTTGATAAGGGGTATCATTATAGAGTCATTATTTTCATTACCCATTTTTGGATAATATCCCATTCCTCTCCTAATATAGAAGAATGAGTATCATTGTTATATAAAGATGTGATTGTTATAATTAATTAAAATATAATTATTAATTAATTAAAATATTGTAATTAATTTAACTACAATATAATTAATTAA
>JAOSBK010000009.1:27742188-27757937 GCA_027568895.1 Erythroxylum shatona | reverse complement strand
TCATTAATTAAAATATTGTAATTAAAATATTATTAATTAGTTACAATATAATTAAGTAAAATATAGTTCATTTATTAATTAATAATTATATTGTAATTAATTAATTATAATATAATTAATTAATTAATTATAATAAAATTTTATTTTTTATTATTTTTACAAACCAATCACTATGGTAATGATAATTATTCCTTCCTCTTAATCAACCATCATAATTATAATGATAATATCAATTCTCATAAAAAGCAATCCGATATAAAAATCAAGTGAAATACCTTTTGCATATTGGCATAAGCTAATGCCAAATGCCAAATGCTCCGGTACAGAACCCAACCTATCCTAACAAAGTGCCAAAGTACTTTGGAAAAGCACCAGCCTTTGATGGTATTAACAGGTCATTTTGAGAGCCAATAGATAATAGAAAACAATGTACAGGCTGCAATAACGGCGGCTAGTACAAGAGTGTCTCTTATTGCCTCCTGATAGAACCTTAAAGAAAGGGAAGAAGCAGTAAATCAGTACTCAATTACGGGTTGGAGCAACGTGTTCCTATTAGGGCGTTTCAACTCAATGTCATTTAATCTCATCCACACATTTACGTAAACCTTACATAAATATGTTGATGAGATTTAATAAAACAGAGTAAAAACTGGTTAACCGAAACAGAAGATCTGATCTTGATCTGATCTTCTCAAGTATTGTGGAAAAGAACAAAGTGAAGTAACAAATTACAATACTTCACAAGACTACCAAGGAGGCCTCTTATGATAGGAAACTTGTCACAACTTTCACTTTCCCTTGAAACATCTCCAAATAGAGCCCTTTGTGAACCCAATGCACCCATTCTTGTTTGAACTTGACTAATAACAACTTCAATCTGCAGAAAGATTAATGGTAGCGAGGTGTAATGTTAAACAAAAGATTTTTTGGAACATACATTGAGATAATTTAGATTACAGACATAAATGATCAATAAGACACATTCTATAATACAAAAGATGATCTATGTTTTGAGGGAGATAATAGTTGCAGGTCTGACACAATGTTTATACTGTTCTTCCTAAAGGACCATTAATTTAATCTACATGTTCATTATGAAGCGCATCCATTTCAAAAGACACTAATTTCTTCAATTGACTTGTATGTTAAACATGAACGTCCATATGAGGTGTAAGATCATACGTGAGCAATGCTCCCATGGATGGCAGCTCTTTCTTGTAGTAACTACATCCCTGGAGAACTACTTCCAGATGCCTGTGAGAATGCACAAAACAAAACTCAACATCATAAACAAGGAAAGAGTGCAAACCGTTTAAAAGTTTGAATATAGAGTAGAATACCTAAACAGCTGTGCATGCTCTCTCATTGAATTTATGTTTCCTTGGTTCTTCTAAATTCCTAAAGCAACAAATTCTCAATAAGATAGAGCGAAATTCCATAAAACTTGTCCATAAAATAGTTAGATATCAGTATCAGAAACTACAGAACTTCAAGCAAACCCCAAGTACAACTTACACATTCATGTCAATTTTGGTTTAAAGATATCAGTGCAACTTCAACGGTTCAACCATTAAGTCAGATGCATTATCCTTGAAACCAAGGAGAATGATTCGAGTTTGCTCAGTTACAGTAAGAACATGGTAGAACTGGGTGAATTCGGTCTCTATGCCCTGCTAGCTTTTAAGCAGTGGTAGTTGGAGCTGCAGATGCAGCAGATTACTCATTAAATCATTTATGTCCAGCAGCTTCTCAAGCAACGATTGAATTTGCATTTCCATGGACTTCCATGACCTGCTGAATGCAACAGTTGGTGAGTTTCGGACGTCTATGAAATCCTAACAGATCAAAGCTTCAGACAAGATAGTAAATTATCAACAACGACACTAGGAAGAGCCAAGCAAAAGATGGATATTACACGATCAAGCAGAGAAAAGCAAAATCTGAAGAACAATAGCTTCATTCCTATGGCTCTGTACCAAATCCAAGATCATATAAAAAAGCTACAGATTGTACAATACACGACTTGTAGCGATCAGTTACATTATCGATACTAAATTCAACATAAAAATAGTAAGAACAAAGAATTAGAAGATAAAAAGCAAGGTAAAGCCTCCTTGAGTGAACCGAGCGCCAACCTTAGCATAAGTGGAGGGCTTGAGTGCTTGACGTCAAGATCTTCCTTGATCTTTCGAGCTCAATTCCTCACAACCCGACCCCTTAAATTCTAGATTCGGATCCGTCATTCCGGATCTCCACACAATCCACTTCCACTCTGTTTCACGGGTTTCTCGATCACAAGTAGGAGAGACGCATGGTGTCCAATCCTCATTGGGCCTTTCAAATCCCAACCCAATTTTTATAAATTATAAAAGGGTGCTAGATTAAGGAGTATAGAAAGAATTCAAGGAGCCGTTGATTTGTACAAGGGAATAATAATAAGAATGAAAATAAATATAGTGAGGAACGAGAATATATACGATCACTACAATTATGATAATTGGTTAAGAGAAATAAATGATTACCGTTACTATTAATGTTGGTTGATTTGTAAAAAAATTATAATTAATTAATTATAATATATTAATTAGTTAAAATATTATATTTAATTAATTAGAATATTTTAATTAATAAATAAATTATATTTTAATTAATTATATTGTAACTAATTAATTATTTATTTTAATTAAATATAATATTTTAACTAATTACAATATTTTAATTAATGAAAAATTATATTTTAATTAGTTATATTTTGATTATTAGTAATATTTTAATTACTTATAATCTAATTAATCAATTAATTAATAATAATATTTTAATTTATTATATTGTAATTAATTATATTTTAATTAAATAATTAAGTACAATATTTTAATTAATGAATAATTATATTTTAATTAGATATATTTTAATAAACAATAATATCTGAATTAATTAATTAAATTTTAATTAATGAATGAATTATATTTTAATTAATTATAATGGAATTAATTATATTTTAAATTAATTATAATGTACTTAATTAATAATATTATTATTTTAATTATTTATATTATAATTAATTATATTTTAATTAAGTAATTGTATTTAATTAATTAATTTTTAAAATATTTTTAAAAAATAAGTCTATTAAGGAATTAGTTTCATTTTTTTATCAAATGAGGGGTATAGAGGATTCCTCCAAAGTGAGATATCAAACCATTACTCATATAATCATAACCAACAACTAACCACTCACTTTTCATTCATTACCTATTAATCCCTTCCCAAGCCCATCAACCAAACACCCCCTCAATAGGAAATGAATGAATGATAATAGTTGGCTATTTATTACGATTGATTGAATAGTTTCTTATACCCCAATTTGAAGTAATAATCCATGCCATGTGTGAGAATAATGGCTTTGATTTGAACACTTATATTTTTTAAATTTTTTAATTAAATATAATTAATTTATAATTAATATAAATATAAATATAAATATTTAAAATGTAATTAATTAATATAATTAATTAATTAAAATAAAATTTATTTATTAATTACAATATAACAAATGTTTATTTCTCAATATTTTTAACAATCTAACTATTATCAAAGGTAATGTTAATCATTCATTCTTCTTAACCGACCATCATAATTATAATGATTATATCAATTATCATTCTTTACCATATTTATTATCATTTTTATTACCATTCTCTTGTATAAATCAACTGCTACTAAATATTTTTTTAAACGTGTGAATGCATAAATAAGATGCCATCTTTATTAATAACTGACAGTAACAGGGGGGAAAGTAGTTAACCTTTCATTGAATAATATTGATTCATTGGATTTTCCATGCGAGAAGAAACTCTCTTTCAGGTTAGAAAACTTATACAAAACATTCAAATTCTTGATTTCAGATTAGATTTGAAACTTCTGAAATACATTTGTCAAAATAATTAAATTCTTGAAGTGCAGACAAGTAGGACTTTTCCTTCTTCATGCAGCATTTTCCAAATATTAATAATTTAAAATAAAAGATTCAAACCTCTTAAGAAATTAAAGATTAAATATTTAGAAGAAAAATTAAAAATAACTTCTCTTAAACTTCTGTAAAAATATAATAATAAAATATGCATAATATTAAATTTATAAATAAATTAATTAAATATTATTTACATAATAATTTAATTTTTTAAAATTTATTTATTTTTAAAATTTAACTCAAATCAATAAATATTGAATTGAACTAATAATTTATTATATTATTTCGATATGAGTTTAAGTATTTTTAATTGAAATAAAAAGGAATTTATAAATGAAATAAAAATAAAAATATTTTATATCTTTTTAGTCTTTACCCGAAACTTTAGGAAAGATCATTTTTCTCTTTGAAAATGTTACAAGCTGGGCAACTTGGCCCCATCGCTTACTTTTCAATCAGTCTTACGTGTTACGGTCCTTACCCGCAGTCCTGGGGGCCCGCCAATTTCTGGAACTGTCCAAAGACATCCCCCAACGTTAGGGGTCCACATTCCTAAGCAGCTTTTTGTTTGGTGCATCCCAAAAAAATTACGTACCCACGATCTGCGGACAACGAAGCCGATCCTAAAGACCGCTGTCGGGGCAAGGAGAAAAAAGAAAATATCTGTTAATAAATCTTATTTTTTATTTTATATAAAAATAATATTAAATCTTCTCATATTTTATGTATTAATGAGATTTTTACTATACTAATTTTATTGTTGTACCGATATATATATATATATATAAGATATTGTTATTATCAAATTATATAGATTTTAAGCTATTTATTATTACATAATAATTATAAAACTATTCTATATTTTCTTTCAAATATTATTTTAAAAAGCTAAATTTATAATTCTATGCATTAAATTTTTTGTAGATAAAATTTATTAGATAAATTGTGTCTTCTAATAAATTATATATCCAATTTAAAATCAAAATGTTCTATTTAAATTAATAAAAAATTTCAAACTTTTTTAAATTAAATTTAATCAAACTTTAATTTAATATTATAAACTTTTTAAAATTAAATTTAATCAAACTTTAATTTAATATTATACTTAAAGAAAATTTCAAACTAAAATTTGACCTTTTAAAACTATTTATTACTGCTCTTTATGTTGGTAGGAGATCCCTTAGATCTTCTAATTCTTCTACCTATCTTAACTCTATTCTACTCCATTTCAATCATATAGGATCGTATAAATATATGATTGAAATGAAACGGAACAGAGTTAGACAAGATAAAAGGGACAGAGAAACATCTCCTGCGTGGAGACTTTCTTTTACATAGGCCTTTGGGTTTCTTTTATGTCAAATTTAATTAGTTTAATTCTATTTTAAGAATTGTGATAAATTATTATATAAATAGTATTTAATCGGTTCACATGTGATAATCATATTGTATATGTTCTATTGCTATTTTTTCTGAAATTTTAAAAAAATTTAAATAAAATTACATAAATGCGCTATTTCTTTTATTCGTAAATATCCCAATATTAAAATCGTAGTCAAATTTGACTACCGGGCCCTTTGGTATCTTCAAAGCCCACGAGCCAACGGATGCCTCAAATGAATGACTTTTGGCAACGGACCATTAATTTCCCGACTTGCTACCTTTTTCCCCCCATCCTTATCCTAATCTAACCAATCTTTTTATGTACTTTTGTGTTATAACTAAGCCCCACTTTTATTTCTGAGAATTCCATCCAAAGCTCTGTTCTTACCAGGGAAAGCTCTAGCACATATCAACCGCGTCCACCGCCACCGCCACCACTGTCATCACAACTACAAGGGTCATAGGCACCGTCTAAACCGCGTCTACAAGTAAAATAAGAACAGATTCGAGAGAATTAGGAGCCGGGTTTTGGGATTGAGAAACGTAGGAACAAGGTTCGAATGATATTTCCAATACTCTGGGGTAGAAACCAACAAGATGTCGAATATACCAATGCCTCTTTCTGAGGTTTGCCTCACCTTTTTCCGTTTAACCATGTCCATCGCTGACCTATGGCCTTTCTCCTGAACTCTACTACTACCGTCTAACAGGTGCTCTCTGCATTCAAATTCTCAGAGTCTCAGACACGTGCAAGGAAAACCCAGTTTTCCTTTTGTCTTTACTCTCGCCAGACAAAACCATGAGGAAGATACGAGGTTTCAAGATTGGAAGACGGTTAATACGGATCTCGAAATGGATATTCGGACGGATCCGAAATCCATCCGGATACCAAAAGCTCCGGCCAAAGCAATCACCATGCTGTCACAGGCCTATCTCGAAACTAATCAACTGGGGTCGTCGTTTCACATCGGGGGCCAAATCACTTTGCTTCACGAAACACAGGTCGGGTTACATACCCTTGGGTGACGAAACTATCGGCGAAAAGAGGCCCTCCACGGTGCCTAAAGGGCACCTAACGGTGTACGTCGGTCAAAAAGACGGCGATTTTCACCGAGTCTTTGTGCCTGTAATCTACATCAACCATCCTCTGTTTGGTCAACTGCTGAGAGAAGCAGAGAAGGAGTACGGGTTTAATCAGCAAGGCGGCATCACTATTCCCTGCCGATTTTCGGAGTTTGAGAGTGTCCAGACCCGAATCGCAGCAGGATCCGCAAGCTGACGTGGAAGCATTACGACTATGGAGATCGTTTTGCGAGGATGACGATGACGATGACGATAATATTTGTAAATCAGTCTATATGATTTTAGGGCTTTCAATTACGTAATGTTTTTGACCTTTTGATATTACAGTAAATGTCTTCCGTTTTAGCTGTAATAAATGTTTTAAAAAACGAGGTTTAATTGAATTAATAATAAAGATTTTAAATCAATTTATTTTTATTTTTATTTAGTTTTGTAATTTTGAAATTAAAATTAATTTGTAAACTAATAAATTAAAATAAAACATGTAGTTTTGATTCAAATAAATTCTTATTTTTAGATAAATAAGGACAATTTTTAATTAATTTTTAAATTCCTCTAATTTATTTAATTTTGTGATAGTATTTGAATTTTTTAAAAATCTTTTATATTATTCTTCTTCTTCTGACTCCTTTGCGAAATGTTACATTCTTCACAGATTAAAATTTCCTTTAGATGTGGTATTCCCTTTTCTTTTTTGATTTTAACTGAACCGCTTGTTTAAAGAACTCATGCAGTAGACATTCCACGACAAATTGTAACCGTATACTAAATTTAGATTCCGAAAGCACTAATTTTTAGGAATATTGAGAGGCAATTTACGGTATCTTTGTTAAGTTATGTTTATTTAAATGGTTGCTAACATAATAGAATGAAATGTAATATTATTTTTAAAAAATTAAAATAAAATAAAATATAATATAATAAAAGACGAAGATTTTATATTATATCTTTTTCTATCTTAAGCAGCGAAAAAAAACTACATCCAATTTAAGAGGTTTATAATAAAATATAAAATGATAAATAATATGTTATTATATTATATTATAAACATTTATTTTAAGCAACATTTCATTGTATGTTTCTAAATAATGTTTTACTATATTATATTATAAATTTTTTATTAATCTCGAATAATAATTTTTAATATTATATTTATTTATATTTTATATCTTTATACACCACTTAAAAACCTTACAATCAAACAAGAAAGCTTTTTCTAAAGATGGGCAACTTGCGTCCCCAAATTCGCCACCACACCTAACTTTTATAACGAACAGCGATTTGTTATGACATTGGAGAATCTAATGACACGCAAATCATCCAGTACCAAACACAGCTTGATGGTCCTCTATCTGTCCTCAAAATTGTGTATCTGTCTTATTAAATTCAAGCCATTTATTTACGTGAGTTTCACATAAATGAATAATTTGGATTTAATGGGACATGATTGATACATAATTTTGGGGACAGAAGATTTCATCTCCCTCTTGATGATCCCACAAAGATGCCTATGAAGTATGATCCAAGTGGCAAGGTCTGCATCGTTGACATCAAGTCTGCCCATGTAATTCACGGCGCTACGAGGACGACGGCAGACGGAGTTAGCGACTGACTTTATTGCTTGATTTCGCCGTTCTACTTGAGAATTCCGATTTCCAAGTTAGTTATAAATAGAGATAATTAGTCGGATTGGGTTAGGGGTCCTCTATGTTTTTTTTTTCAGTAATCAAATTCCATTTAAAGTTTTGATAGATTGACTTTGAGTATGATTAAGTTTTAAATTGTTTGAAATTCAATTAATATTTATACTATAAAACTCAGAACAGTCGAAAAATAAGGGGGGAAATTTTAAGTTTATTTACCATAACCTTTTATTTGAGCCTATTTTCAACACTTAGCAAGAAAAAAGATTTTAAGTTTGATATTAAGTTAGGTCAGGTTTGAATTTTTTTACATCCCTAATCCGACCCAAAATTTTATATTAGAGTTTGAACTTAATCTAAAGTTTGGAATCTAGGTTAAGTTTAATTATTTTTTCAATTTCAAATTTAAAAATAATTTCATTTAATTTCAAATAATATTATTTTACTCAAAAAATGTCATTTTAATTGATATTTTTAAATTTTGAACTGGACTGGATGGTATAAACTCAAGTATATTTTAAAGTCTAATGCAAAATCTAGAAATTAAAAAAAATACTTAAGTTTTGCTAGAAATTCGATTAATTCAAATTAAATTTGTTGGTTTAGATTTGTTAAAAGCCAAATTGGACAAAAATTATCAGAGAGCAGATCTGTTGTTTCTGAATTGTTGTGCCCCGTTGTGCTTTTAAGACCTTAACCATCCAACTTATTGTAATGAATGACTAGGATTTATTCGGATACAGCGGGTACAACAATTCAGGAATAACAAATTTGTTCTCAAATTATCAACCCTAAATGAAGTGGATGATGAGTTTCTCTGGCCTGAAATATTCCAGACCTCTAAATATCCCTCCTGTCTCCTCCTATCATAGCATACAACAGGAAAATCATCGCAAGTACAAACTAGGACGTTCTAGTTCGGTAACTTGTCCCAGTAAAAATAGAAAACTCGATAGTCTTAAAGAAAGGGACAGCCTAACCTCTCTGTTCGGTACATCGAATTGGATCTGATTACTATGTTTCTCAAATCCATGTCAAAGTACTGTTCAGGTTAAAGCAGGGTTGCTTTCGACTTGTTCTTTCCAACGAGAAAACACGAGAAAATGCTCTAGGTATTGTCGTCCCAATGTACGAACGCTACTTGCTTAGAGTAAAGGGATGAATACAGACGGGAAATAAAGACATCACAAAGTCGGATTTAAGCAACTTTCTCATGTACCAAACAGAAAGCACGAGGGTATTGGTGGTGCATATCTTTATGGCTTGCGGTTAGTGGTTGGTTTGGCAATCAAACCCAAAACCAATTCAGTCTGAAGTTAACGGTTATGTATAATTTGATTGGACTTCGGCCCAAACCTTAAGCTTGATTAGTTTTAAAATTTTGGGCTTTAGGTAAGACTCGAACTTGGGCTGTCAAGGCTCGGACCATCCCAAGGTCCGAAAACAAAAAAGTCACATTTTTTAAAAAGTAATTTTTATTTTTAATTTAAAAACAAAAATAATCTTGATGTGATTGAGTTAAGATATGTTTGGGAGTTTAGGATGGAATGGAATTGAATGGAATGACAATTAATGGAATGGAATAGAATGGAATGGAATGAAATGGGTCACTCTATTGTTTAGAAGTTTAAATAAAATAAGAGAGGTTTGGAAGGAGAGCCATGCCATTCCATCCCTGACCCCCCAATGTGGGAGGTCACAAAATATTGAATTTTAGATGGCAAATGATGGCTTCCAAAGTCATTAATTGCCATTCCATCCTGTTTCAAAATAGTCTCTCAAACAATAGCCTGAGTCATTTGGGTCATTTCCTTCCATCCCTCTACCCACATCCAAACATACCCTTAAATTTCAAACTACATATGTCCTATCAGACTCGAGCTTGAGTGATTTGAGTCCGAACTTGAGGAAAAGTTGTTAGAGTGGGCTCAAGCATGGGTAAGTTAGACCAACCTGACCCATTCCACTCTTAGTTAATAGTGGTAAATAAATATAAATTAATTAAAATTTAGATTAGTTTCAAGTTTATTATAAGAAAAAACCAAAATAACAAGAAGATTTGAGGTTTGAAGCCAATTAATCTTTTTATGGATTTAACTTGAATTCGATCCTAAATTTAGACTTTACTTGTTAATTTTAAATCAAATCAAATCAATTTAAGTTTTGTAATACCTAATGAAGAGGGTAATATCCATTACCTAATTACCATCCTTATTTACAAGATTCATAACAACATCCATAAACAAAAGATTTTGAAGATAAAGTCCCATATAAGCATTACTTTTCCCACTTACAATCGTATAAAGAATGTATACAATACAAATTGAAGACCCACCGACAATTTACGGACCGTGGGCAGTTTATTGTTTGCAAATCAAATGCCTTAAGAAAATAAAATAAATTAACTACGACAACTATGGAACACGTACCAAACCAATGTGCCTATTAGAAGAAACTTAAAGGCCCGACGTGAAGGGCACACTGGTCGCCGGCAACCAAGAATTTCCGGCAATGAAATTGCCAACTGTAAACTTCGATGCCTCCGATGCACCAAGCACATGATAACCTTTCCATTTCACTCTCAAAGCAGTGGACGAACCAGGTCCAGTGTTCGAATACTCACCATAGTATAAGGTATTAAGTGCAAAGTTACCACTCCAAGGCAACCAACCAGCTGGTTGGATCAAACTATCAAGGTAGGTTCTCATGAAAACTGTTCTCGAGTATTGCTTCCATGGCCTACCAAGGTAAGTCTTTACTGAGCTCTGGACTGGTTTAAGATCTGAAGCAGCAGTAACCCTACAGTTTTGTATTGAAATCCCAGTGTTTTGGTTAGGATCAGTCCTGCCTTGTGCAGTGAGAGTGTTGGTCTTATTTGGGGGGTTGCGTGCGTAAAGGCTACAGTTCTGGAAAACAACAGCAGCATTTCCAAATATGAAATCCACAGTCCCGTAAATGTCGCATTCTCTGTAGAATTGTCTTTGTGAGTGGACATAGAGCGTGTCTTGGTATCCCTCAAAACTGCACCTGTAAAACACGGAGAGGTCGGCTCCGCTACGTAGAGCCACCGCCTGGTGGTTCTGTGGACCGGCTGTGTTTCTGACGGTGAGGTGTCGAGCGATAAATCCACCTCCGACGACAGCTGAAATGTACAATATGTAGTTGTAATTCATATTGTCTAGAATATCGATAATTTGTTTAAACCTGTGAGTCGTGACAATGTTCAAACTTTTATTTTAATTTTGAATTCTTTTTAATTTAGTGATTAACTAAAATAATTATATAATTTAAGAATATAAAGAGGATTGAATTACTTACCAACTGTAGCTGAATTGAAAGTCGTAGAACCTCCACCAACACTTCTGCTTCCAGTAATAATGGTCTTTCCTACACCATCACCGATTAGCATAATATTCTTCATGCTCTTTGTAATTTGAACATTTTCCTTGTACGTTCCAGCCTTAATATGTATCACAAATCTCCCACTCCCTGATCGTTTTCCTGCGGCGGATATTGCCTCATTGATCGTCTTGTAGTTCCCGGATCCGTCTTGTGCCACCACCAGGTTCGCCGCCGTTGACGATGATCGTAAGAGTTTCCGATCACCAGGCCTTACCCATGAGGGGAAACCCTCCTTGTAACTAGGTTCGTTATATGGTACCTTGTTAATAGCCAAAGTGTTGCTAATTAGCTTGGACACGTTATTTGACATCAAGGGCAAAACATGGTCAGCAACTCCGAGTTCATAAAACCCAGCTCGGCAAGTTTCTAGGTTGGTTAGAGCTGAGCTTAGCCATGTTTGTGCTTCAAATTTGTTGCACTTGGTGCTCATGGTCTTGTTGAGCCCCAGGACTGTGTACTCATAGAGCTTGAGGCAATCTTCCCAAGCTGCCTTTTCACGATCGTTTCTACACTTTGGGCCTAAGGTGTTGGTATTGACTCGTGCATGCATGGCTCGCTCTAGTGCTACTTCAAGAGAGACCTTCAGGAAATCAGACTCGTGTTCAATGAAGTTGTTCTCATTTTTACGTTGGCTCAAGAAGTGCCCGCACGTTTCAGGGTTTGGTGTTTTAGCACACCAAGATTTGATTTCCCCGGAAGTGTAACCCAAAATGGTCGGGGACAGAAGAAGAGGGGCAAGAACAAGTGCTAATACAGCACGAATCGCCATTGATGACTTATAAGACAGTAGCAACGGTGAAATGCAAGATGATTTAAGTTTGGATGAGTTTCTATATCCGAAGTTGGCCACTATATATAGAATGCGAGATCGCACACTCGCATCACCTGCTCTTTTCTATGTGCTTTGTTAAAATATGCATGGGATTATCATTCATACATTTTGACTTTTCCCTGGATTGGTTGACTTGAGTTAACGAAGACAGACAGGAAACGCGTAAATGACAAATTGCTTTGTGTTTTTGGAAACTTTCTTTCAAGATAATGTAATAATATATTATTTTGCATAAGCCTAAGAGCTAATGCAAATGTTCTTTGACATTTCTTCGTCAAGACACATGAAAATTGAGGACTGGTCCAATCTTACTAACTTTTGAAAGAAAGTCGCCAGAGATAACGAACTTGTGATGATTACATTTATCCTCAAAACTTCAACTTGTCTTCTTCATGTCCGAATAAATGTGTGTAGATTATTCTTTTTGATATAGTCATCCTGGCCGTAGCCATCATCATTATATCCAATAAATTTTTTTATAATGAAGTGAAATTAAGAGAGGTTTGATAGTGCACAATCTTATTCTTACATAATAGAAATATTGTTTTCAATAAACCTACATATAAATGTGACAATAAAAAAATAATATACGTTAAAGAGTGAAATAGTCTTAATATTATTTTTGAATAATTTTGACTAGTCAAATTTTTATGATGATTCCACTCAAAAGTTTATGTTTGATTTTTTATTTTTATTATTAATTTTAATAAAAAAATTATTTATTTAAAATTATTTATTTCTAATTTTAATTTCTTCCCTATTTACAACTTATAAAAATTATAAAATTGTTTTCGATTTTATTTTTATTTTTCTCATAGTCTAACTTATTATCAATTAAATATCTTATAACTCTTAATTCTCAATTTTTTTCCTTAACCTAATTTCTAAGTTCAATTTTGGAGTCTAAATTGCAAGTTAAAACCTCTACATTTTTTTTGTATAGGTTTAATCCAGCCTCAGTCGGCAGAACTGTGGCCAAAACTAGTTAATTAATGTCCAAAATGTTTACTAGTTAATTAGTGTTCAAAATGTTTAGTCAAATCATTGAATTCCACATAGGCTGCGAAAGTTGGCAAGGAAAACCTAGCAATTGTGTGACAATTCAAGGATACCCTCTTAGATTTTCTTCTTATATGAAAAAAGAAAAAAAGAAAAAAATCAATAATAACCATGAAAATAATAGCCATTTAATTAGTTACTTATAGTTATTACCTTATGCCAAATGGTAGATCATAAAAGTAATGAGATGGCATTGTGTCATTATGTAAACATAATTTTCAGTATTTCTCAGTTGGAAGCAGTCTTTCTATTAGTTAGGGGTAAGTTTGTATATTATTAAAATTTTCCAAATTTTATGATTCAGCGAAATTTTTACTAGATTATTGTTATTGTTATAATTTTCATTATCTCTCGGCCAATTAAGCCTCTATTTGGTTTGACTTATAACAGTAGAGCTTTTATCAGTAGAATTTTTTTCTGTATAACTTTTTTTAAAAGAATTTTTTTAAGAAGTCAGTTGACTATTTGATTGTTATTTAAAAAAGAGTTTTTTTGAAAGAGCTTCATACAGTAGACTGTTTGGTAACATAAAAGTAAAAAAATACTTTTAATTTTAACTATATTTTATTTTATAATAAAATTATTTACTCATATAAATATTATTTGAAGTATATTAAACAATATACAAAGCACAATATATTAATTATTATATAATTTTAAACCATACAAAACATAAATGAAAAAATATCTAACCAAATCTTTTATATGAATTATAACATAAGTAAAACTAATATAAAAAATAAATATTAAAATATATAAAAAAGCTAAATAATATTATATAAGTCTCAAAATAAACGTGAAGATAAGTTTTTGGATATTGTGAGAATTATGTGTAAAACATCAAGATAAAGGGGACTAAAAAATAAACTCATTAATTGATCTGAAAAATCTGCCTAAAAAATACTTTTTTGAGAAACTCCAAATTGACCTTCTAACAGCCCATCCAAACAGGCATTAAGGGCGTTATATTTTCATTTCACAGCAAATCATCAGTGACCCGGTATAGAATTAAGCAACCTTAACCTTTAAATTCATGAAAGATGGGTTTGTAGGAATATCATTGACTGATAACTCTTTTTTTTTTTGTTTTTTCTTATTTCTCTTAGCTGTCTTAAGAAATTTTATTGAGAAATTATGGAACCTGCCGGACTACAAGTACTATTCTATAAGTAGATGTTATAGTGGACCAGTAGTAGCTTGTAAAGGAGTGTTATTCTTCACCTAACTTTTGTTAGGTTCACATGTACGTATGTTCGAATCCTTTTGTGTACGTGTGCATTATGGATATTGTATATGTTTACATTAGAATCTGGGGCTTGCCAGTTTTTGGGAGGCTATTGTCCAAGGATTCCCAGCCTCGATGCTCGAATTCCATTGTTCAAATCAACCCAAATCTTGGTTTTAACTTTTAACATACGTAGTATATTGTGAGTATTGTGTTTTATGCATCACCTATAAGCTTGTTTTCTTGTAATGAAAAGAAAAAATTTAGGTTTCATTATAAAGTTTTCTGAAAACAGCATAACAAGCATGTTCTATTCACATATGAAACCCAGAGAAACGTGTTTTAGTTAACTTGTTAGCCACCAAACTCAAGCAGTCATCTTCGTGGAACCAGCCTCGTGAGTCAATTACGAAATCCCAGAAACTAAATCGTACCTATGAACATGTCCGCAAAATCAAGTTAACGCCAACCGTCTAGGACGGGTTCAAATTACCTTACCATAGATACTTATTAATAGTAGAAACATATGTGGCCGTCTAGGACATCGAACATGGTTTGACTATTAAAAAGTGCATTGTATTGGGTTGACTATAGAGACTCAAAACGTTTATTTTAATAATATTATCACGAAAATTTTATATTACATCTTATTATATTTTAAACAATAAAAATGACCAAAAAAAACTTGATTCTAAGATAAAATGTAAAATGATAAACAACTTTGTACTATATTACATCATAAATTATTCATTTAAACGATATTTTATTATATTATAATATAAACATTTTCATTCCTCTTAAATAATATTTTCTAATATTATATATATTTATATTCTATTTCATTATAAACTATTTCATTTTTTATTTATTTATATTTTATTTTATTATAAATTACTTCACTTTATTCTATTTTATTTTATTACGTTAAAAACCTTAGATCATCTCCAACCAAGGCACCAAAAGTACATACTAAAATGGTTCAATGAATAGTAACACACCAAATTTGGTGTATTACTATTCATTACACCAAAAGTACAAAAAGATAACTTTATCCCTTTACTTTTTAACATTTTCTTTTTATGTCCTTTTCACAAATTGATTTATTTACATAATTGACTAAGTAATTAAATTTAACATATTTATTACTTTACA
>JAOSBK010000009.1:27695514-27726850 GCA_027568895.1 Erythroxylum shatona | reverse complement strand
CAACATTCGGTGAGAACTGAATGGAGTTTTTGTTTTAAGGTGATAACTGTATATATAAAACCAATTAAGTTAGTCTCACTCAATAATTTAAGCTATTACGGTGAAACGGTCAGTTAATATAGTATTAGAGTCTTTATAACTAAGTAGTTGTAAGTTTAAATCCTACTACTAACTTATTATTCAACACAAGGTAGAGTGAATCTGTGCAAATTTTAAGCCCAAAAGGTTTTCACTTGAGGAGTATATTAGTAAATATATATAACTAATTAAGTTGACCTCACACAATATCTTAAGCTTTTGTGGTAAAATAATCACTTCACAGTAACATTATAATCAATATAAATATATGTAATCATTAATTAATTTTTGTCTAAATAAATAAATTTTTTAAAATTTAAATTCTTTTTTAATTAGAGTTTCTTTATTTTTTTTCCCAAATTAACCTGATAATTGTATATAAATACGAGCATGTGTTTTTTTCACATTGATCCGTGCAGGAGTGTCAGGTGATGGGTTTTGGGCTAGAGATATCACATTCGAGAACACAGCAGGACCCCAGAAACATCAAGCAGTGGCACTAAAAGTGAGCTCAGACCTCTCTGTTTTTTACAGGTGTGGTTTCAGAGGCTACCAAGACACTCTCTATGTCCATTCCCTTAGACAATTTTATCGTGATTGTCACATATACGGCACTATCGACTTCATATTTGGTGATGCTTCTGCAGTCTTCCAAAACTGTGACATCTTTGTAAGAAAACCAATGAGGTCTCAATCTAACATGATAACAGCACAAGGAAGAGATAACCCTAATGAAAATACAGGGATTTCAATACAAGGTTCGCGTATCAGGGCAGCACCAGAGTTTTTTGCAGTGAGAAACTCGTATACGAGTTACCTAGGACGGCCATGGAAGAAATATTCGAGGACGGTGGTTATGGAGACAGACCTAGATGGTTTGATCAATCCAAAGGGTTGGACTGAATGGAGAGGCAGTTATGCTCTTTCAACTCTATTCTACGCAGAGTATATGAATACTGGCTTTGGTGCTTCTACTGACAGGAGAGTGAACTGGCCTGGATTTCATGTGATAAACTCTCCTGAACAAGCCAGCCCTTTCACAGCAGGTAGATTCATACAAGGAGATTCATGGATTCCAGCGACTGGGGTGCCATTTAAGCTTGGAGTTTAACTATGCACAACTAAGTATATGATCCTACATTGCGATAATGTGCGTGTCTCACCTGTGTAGCCTCTGTATCTCGGGTTTTACAATGCCCGAGTAAGGTAAAGTAGACTTTTGTTAAGAACTTTACTACGAAATTGAATATGTATTCATAGTTTCAACTACATGTTCTAGTCGATTCTCGAGTCCTGACCAGAGGATTCGAAAATAAGAACACCCTCAACATTCAGAATACGAGTTTTGACGTAAAAATGCGGTTATAATCCTTAAAGAGTTAAATTTTAATTTTTACTACTTATAGTGTTGAGAATTATGGATAAATGTCAAAAGATGAAATACAAAGATATTTAATTATAATTTAATTAAGTATAGTTTCTTTATAAAAGTAATAAGAAATTCAATATAATAAATTAACATATTACTATAACTTGATTAAACAATAATATTATTCTATTGTTTTTTACATATTAGTAATTAATCCCCCCTTTTTCCCCCTCTCTATGGGTCCGACCATGCTCGAGCCTAATGCTATTTTTCTAATTTCTAATTTAAAATGTAAATATAACATTTTTTCTTAAAATGACATTATTTTGTTTGTATGTGTCGGGCTGAATAACTCGAGCCTAATCTCAACCCAAAGCTTAATCAACTTAGACCTAACTTGTTGACCTCCTCTGGGACCAGAGGGGGATGACATATCTACTTAATGTTTTTACTTCACTTTTTCTCATTAAAATACGACTATTTCTTATATTGTTTAATAAATATACTTTTTAATAAGCCCGACCCAAATGCCATACCTAATTAATGTTTTTACTTCATGTATTATCATTAAAATATGCTCTTAGGGTTGATTGAATTGATGGAGTAGGAAGGTATGTAGTTAAAAGATTCTATGTTTAAATACTCCACTTACACTCTTTTGATTGAGCTTATCGTACAGAACTTATCTAGTGCGGAATGTCAACAATGGTAGGTATTCAACAATAGTAGGCATGGTAGCCAATCAATGTTGAAGCCTCCAAAGTTGACTAATGATGGATGATAGCTGGCTAAATTTCTTGCCTATAAATAGGCAGGAGATGAAGCAAGAAGAACATAGGTAGCAAGCAGAAGAGAAAAAGAGAGAGTGAGGTGAGAGAGAAAAGAGAAACCAAAAATATTCTATGTATTGTTTGAGTATGATTTTTCCTTGTAATTCTCCAGTTTTTCTTAGTAATAAAAGTCTTCTATCCATGCCCGTGGGTTTTACCCTAATTTGGAAGTTTTTCACGTAAAATCTGTGTGTTCTTTACTATTCTCTTCAGTCCTATTTAGCTGCGAACTTGCTCTAATCCAATCAATTTTCACAAAAAGTGGTATCAAAGCGAGGTCAGAAAATTACGGCGAATTTTTTGGCATAATTCGTTCGGAGTTTCGGTGAGCACAGTGAAAGTTGATGAATAGTAACATCAAAGGTAACGACTGTTTGTTCATTTAATTTTGCATTAAACTGTGTTGTTACTGTAATTCAAGCATACATTACTATTCACGCGTACGGTACTATTCATACATATGGCACTATTTACGCATACGTTACTATTCACATATACGGTACTATTCATACATACGGTACAATTTACGTGAAATAATGGGAGCTAAATTTTGTTCGTGATAGAAGCAATGGTAGCAAAATTTGATATTGAGAAGTTTAATGGGAGTAATTTCTCATTGTAAAAGTTGAAGATAAAGACAATCTTGAGGAAAGATAATTGTCTGACGGCCATTAGTGAACGGCTAGCTGGAGTCACAGATGAAAAATGGAATGAGATGGACGGGAATGCTGTAGCTAATCTTCACCTAGCTTTAACTGATGGAGTATTATCCAGCATAAAGAAAAAAAGATTACAAAGGAAATATGGGATCACATCACAAAATTGTACGAGGCCAACTTACTCTACAACAAAATTTTTTCCGAAAAGGAAATTATACACTTTACACATGATGAAATCCACGTCAATGACGGAATACTTAAATACTTTATTTTTTTAACTCACATCATTAGGGCACACAATAGAGATAAAGTGAGCATGCAAAACTTCTCCAAAGTCTACCAAATTCGTATGATCAACTCGTCATCAATTTAACAAACAACACAGACACTTTAGTCTTCGACAATATTGCAACTGTTATTCTCGAAAAAGAGAGTCGACGCAAAAGTAAGAAAAACATACTGGCAACTTCGCAACAAGCAGAGGCCTTAGTGATGATGAGAAGAGGATCAATGAAACATGACTCAAGTGGGAGTCATAGTTATGATAGATCAAAATCTAGGAGTAAGAAGAATTTCAAGTGCCACAATTGTGACAAGAAAGGGCGCTTGAAGAAGGATTATTGGAATCTGAATAAAAAAGATTCTATTCCTCAAGGAAATGCGGCAAATACTCCAGATGATGGAGGTGCAATGGTCTGTTAAGCAGCAATAACTATTGAAGGTAAGAGAAGATTTGTTGATGTATGGCTTCTCGATTCAGCAGTTACATTTCACATGACCTCTCGAAGAGAATGGTTTCATCAGTATGAATCTGTCTCTGAGAGATCTATATACAATTGTAATGATCAAGCTCTCAAGATTGTTGGTATCGGCACCTTCAAGCTAAAACTGTATGATGGAATAACTCAGACTATTGAAAAAGTGCAACATATGGAGGGCCTAAGGAAGAATTTGTTGTCTATAGGACAATTGGATTATCTCGGTTTCAAATATGATATTCAAAACAAAATCATGAAAGTAGTTAAAAGAGTGCTAGTATTTATGAAAGCAGAGAAGATTGTTGCAAATATGTACATACTGAAGGGAGTAACTTAGCAAGAAGGAGAGGCATCCGTTGCAGTGACTAGTCCAGACCACAAATCTGCAATGACGTGGCATAGAAAGCTTGAACATATGTTAGAACAAGGAATGAAGATACTTGCAAAAAAGAATTTACTTCCAGGACTCACAAAAGCAACACTACCCTTCTGTGAATATTGCATTGTGAGTAAACAACATAGATTGAAGTTCAACACATCAAACTTCAGAACCAAAGAAATTCTAGACTTGATTCGCTCTGATGTATGGCAAGCATCAGTTACATCCCTAGGAGGAGCAAATTTCTTTATATCCTTCATTGATGATTATTCGAAGATGTTGGGTGTTTCCGATGAAGAGGAAGGCAGATGTGTTTCCAACTTTCAAATCTTACAAAGCACGAGTGGAGCTCAAATCTGGTGAGAAAATCAAGTGTTTGCACTCAGATAATGGAGGCGAATATACTGGGAAAGAATTTGATGAATTCTGCAAACAAGAAGGCATTAAAAGGCAGTTCACTACAGCATACACTTCTTAACAAAATGGAATAGCAGAGCGGATGAACATAGCTCTATTGGAAAGAACTAGAGTGATGTTGAGAATTGCAAGCTTGGATAAGAAATTTTAGACAGAAGCAATCAATACTGCATATTATGTGGTGAATCGAGCTCCATCAATTGTAATTAAGTTGAAGACACCGATGGAGATATGGACTGATAAACTAGTGAGTTATTCCAACCTCCATATATTTGAAAGTCTGACCTATGTGATGTTTAATGCCCAAGAAACTACAAAGTTGGATCCAAAATCCAGAAGATATATTTTCTTAGGATAAGCTGAAGGTGTAAAGAGGCATCGTCTGTAGGATCCCACTACCCACAAGATTGTTGTCAGCAAAGATGTTATCTTTATAGAAGATAAGGAGTAAGAGCAAGCAGAAAATGTTGGCACTGTACAAGAGAATCCAAAAACTACAACAGTACAAGTAGATAGGGAAGTCGATCAAGATGATTCTTCTAAAGCTGCACCAGAACACGAGAAGCAAGAACTAATTGAATATGATGTTCCAGATACTTAAAAACCAACTCGCATGAGAAGAGCACCGAGCTGAAACTTAGATTATATTATTAATCTAAGTGTAATTATTATCTGAATTTTCAACAATTTGAAAAATATTAAATCATCAAATGACTATTCTAGTTCATTACTAGAAATGTCTTGCTTTTTGATAATATGTTTTGGAGTTTTGTCTTAATTAAAGGGATATGATAATATTATGTGCTTTTAATAATTTTATCGAAATAGTGAGTTTCATTCAAAATTTTGCTTTGCTTCTAAGTCCAGTTAATATTGGATTGAGCATTGGACTGGATAATTTCGATTTTGAGTAAATTTGTTGATGCTTACACTGATCCCTTAAAATTTTGTTTCAATTGAGCTGCAACGTCGCGGCCTTAATATGGATAGCAAAATTTTGGTGTTGGGTCTCCCGGTCATATTTTAAGAACGACAGTAGACGGGTAGGACGTGCTAATAGTAAACTTATAGATCAAAATTTTTAGTAACTTGAATTGTGATCCATCAATGCATAACTTTTGGATATGGCTATAAGTTTGCAATTTTACATATGGGAAATGACACATTCTTTCTTGATATTATTCTCATTTTAGATTGTTTTAAGAGTTCTCACTTTATTTGATTAGAAGCGATTTACTCAAATTAGATATAATAAAGTAATTTTAAGAATTATGATAAATGCAAACTGCTTTTACCAAATGTGAAATGTTTTATGTTGTATTGATAGGCGTACTTTGTTAACAATGAACATGAAGATAACCCTAATATATTTAAGAAATTTGAGTTTTATTATTTTAATCTCATTTAATACGAAAGTTTTAAATATTGGATTGAATTCTAAATCAATCAAAGAAAATGGTTAGAGTTAAAAAGTTCAATCAATATTAAATTATTATAAAATTGGTATATATAAGAAGCAAAAATTATAAGAATAAATAAAAATATATTATAAAACAAAATATTTTATTGAAATAAAATGTATTAATAATGCCAATTAATATAAAATAAACTAATAATGAATTTAACAATTGACTTTAAAAGTTAAAATGTGATTAAAGACAATTAATGAAAAGGACTTTAACTTTATTCTAATTTCTTTTTAAATATCTTTTTAAATTATTTTTATAGTTAAATGTTATTTTTAATACATTCTTAAATTATCTTAAGTAAAATTATGTATATACTAATTAATAATTCAATTTATTAAACAAATTCATGATAAAAATTAGAGTTAATTTTTAATGATAATAATTTGAAATTTTCAATAAAATATAAGGAGATAATTAAAGAACTTAAAATTTGACAAACAAAATTTATTAGTGAGATTAAATAAGTTCAGTATTTTTTAAGGACAAAAATTGTAATCATTTTTATTTATGTCCTTGTATTTTAATTGAAAATTTTAAATTAATATTGTTAAAAATTAGTTAATATTATTATCATGAATTGCTTAATAAATTGAATTATTAATTAGTATATACAAGCAATATTGTTTAAGCTCATTTATGTCAAAAAATAACATTTAAATCATAAAGGTGTATTTTTTAAGAACATTAAAAAAGAATTTAAAATAAAGTTAAGAATCGTTTCTATCAATTTTCTTTAAACACACTTTAACTTTTACCGTTTTCTTAACTAAATAATAATACAAAAATATAATTTTTACTTTTACTATTATTTCAAAAATTATATTAGATCAATTTTAATTTAAATTATTAGTTTATTATATTAAGAAAAATTATTAATATATTTTATTTTATACTATATTTTTATTTCTTATTATTATATATTGATTTAACAATTGTTTAATATTAATTGAACCTTCAAATTTAAACTCTTTTTTAATCCATTCAATGTCCGATTTGGTTTTAAAAACATTAGCCTTTGATCGTATGTCCAAATCTTGTACTTATTTTTTATCATGATCCTAAAATTACTTACATTAAATATAAAATTTTCAAATGTAATTTCATTTGATGAGTGTTAACTTATTTTAAGAATGTTATAAAAATTTCATTCGGTTTATTAATTTCTAAACTTATTTCATAGTAATTTTATGTAAACTGCTTTGAACTTAAAGGTCATATAAAGTCCAAATATTTTATTTCCTATAATTACAGAACTAAAACTACAAAAATTTTAAATGAATCCACATTTAACTTTATTGGTTAAAACTTAATCCTGCTTCACTATAATTTTATAAATGTTATTGTAAAGTTTCATTAACTTAATTTTGATAAACCAAATTTAATTTTTATTTGTTGAACTTTGACTGTCATACATGTTATATGTTTCTATTGACAAGCAACTTTAACCAGATCCCAGCTAGTTTAAACCATGTAAGAAAGAAGCCTATTATAAACGAAACGTTAGTAAATTCTTGAGCAAATCCAGGCATAAAACCTAAATGTTCATGGATCAAAAAGTTAAACGGATATGCTTAATCATTAATTGTTGTAAAAAATATGGAACTTTGTACTGTCTTCAAGATAATAATTGTTCTCAAAAAGATTTTGAAAGATTATTTGATGTCACTTGGGTCATGGATATTTTTCAAGCATTGTGAAAATTGAATTTTAATAGGAAAAATTTTGATGGCTACCACTTTATAATTAGTAGTGACTATTATTATTATTATTATTAAAAAAGAAATTTATAAACAAAAAATTTTGATAGTAAAAATAATCTATAATTCATGAATAAATGAAGACACTAATTAATTACCTGATTTTCGTAGTTAAAAGGTTTTTCGCTTTATACGATGGGCTTCCGATAATGTCCCCTCGTGTATGAACAGCCGATTCAACCAGTTTGAAAGAAGACGATACGGACATAGTTGAACGTGCTTGAACATTTATCCTTTTTTGCGTGTTGAGAACCTCGTATAAAACAAAAAGGTGCGAGAGAAGAGGTGGTGTGTTTTCCGATATAATAAAAGAACAAAAGATTTACCGTTTTGAAGCACGACAGAATAGTGGGGAGCTGACGGCTTAAAACCCAGTTGATTCAACAAGTGAGGAGTATGAAGCGTTTTCGTCGTTCGCATTTGGCCTCGCTCCGTTACTTTTGTTAGGTAATTTTTCAGGCATTGGTGTCTGTTCTAGAGCAGCAATCTCATACAACTCTAACCTCTGGTGTTTAGTACCTTCCAAATCAGCGTCCCAGCAAGTGTCTGAAATCAATTCCAAGGCCTTCTCTATCTTGGCTTCTGAGACCAGATGTCCGTTTTGCAACAGAACAAGATAAACTTGTTCGGCAGCAGCTTTCCTAATCTGCGATTAATAAAGAGAAAACGGAGCAAGTCATTCACTTGAGCTGTCCCTTAAATTCACAGACGTTCGTGAACACAAACCTTGGGATATCGATGGCTCAGGAGAGTCAAAAGATGTGCAAAGGCCCTAGCATTTATGGGTTCCGAGATCAAAGCAATATATCCAAGTATGGCGATGCCACAGTACAGCTTTGAGAAATCCTTCGAACCCTTTAATTCAACACCCAGAGAATCCAAAACACCAACACAAAAAACCAATGTATGCTCCTGGAACATAAAAGTAATGAGCTATGAGAATTGATAAGAGTTTAGGTGAATGGACGAAAGTAAATGAAATGTAGATGGTCGACCAACCTCCATATTCAAGAATATCTTCTTGCTGAAGAGAATCTCTATTGTCTGACATGCAGAAAAGTCTATGTCACGAAATGAAACCTCAAAGTAGATAAAGTCGCATCAAATTGATGGGAAAGTAATCCAGAACTAAGCTTGAATCTTAAAGTAAGTATAAGTCTAATCCACGTCGGACTAAGTGGAATGAAAACGCTGCTCTTCATTCAACCTTTTCTGAGACCTTATACTAAAATGTTCCATATACATCACCGCCGGTACCATTTGGGAGAAAAAAGTATTGAAATAGTGTGTTGTTTGAATGAAAACGGAATACATACTGAAAACTATTAAATCAAGACGATATATTAAAAAATAAAAGATTAAAATTAAAAATATATCTTTGTATTTAAATATTTTTAAATCATTAAATATTTCAATTAATAATTATCATATTTAAAATCTTAATTTTTATAAATTAAGTTACTAAATTTTAATTACTATAAAATTACGATATTATTATTATTATCTAAAATAACATTTAGAAATAACAGATGATATTAAATCGTACCAATAACTCAGTCCTAATAAAATGCAATTACTTAGGCTGCCTAGCAACTCTCCCGCAAATTTCATCTAGACGTAAAAGCGAACGTCATTACCTTCAATGTGGGTATAATCACTCTGTCGCATCTCTTATAATCTTGTAGAATCCAAAGAATGTCAGTAGATAACACGTGTTCTCGTGACTTTCTCTCGTTGGGATCGGATGTTTCACTTGCTTGAAGATAATCCAACAACGCTGTGACTGATGCCCTCCTCAAAGAATCTTGTAAGCCACCGGTTGAAATAACTAGTCCAGACACCACCATTCTGCTATAACAACTAATTTGGAGCAGTTGTACAAAGCGAGGATACGTAATTGTAGGTACCTGCAAGCAAACCAGAACAGCACCTTCACCAAACAAGTCAAAAGTTGCAACTAAAAACTGAAGAAGAGATCAAATCATGCATATACTCACACCCCAATTGATATTTGGATCGTTAGGAATACTGTCTTCTAACTTTTCCCTGAAAGGTATGTATAGGACAGGTGCTTTCTTGTTGTACAAACTCCTCTGAAGAATTTTAGCTGCAGTTTCTCTTAACTTGTCCATTTTCTCTACGGCTTCCTTAATAATTCCCCCAATCACTCTGGTTGCCAGATTTGCATCAAAAAGATGGTCCATCTCATTGTTCTCAACCATATCAACGTGAACTCCATCTAATTTTCTAGTTGAATCCATGACACAAAGCATGTATGAACATTTCTCAAGGCCTTCCATAGCAGCCTCTCGAACCCAAGAACCTACATCACCTCTATTATCAACTGAATAATCATCAAGAGCTTTAATTAAACTTGTCATCACTTCACTCTTGATGTGAAAATAAAGAGCCATGTGATCCTCTCCGAAGTTCCCATCTTTTTTTGCTGATGTTAATGTCTCACAAACTGAAATGAGTCCTTTGACAGCATTTGTTCGTGCTTCTGCATCTCTGTCATCAGGATTATCCTGTGAATTATTGAGATTCCAGTCTTTTTTCAGTTACATTTCTTAAAAGTATTTATAACAACCAATAGCTTCAAGCAACGTTACCTCAATTGCGCAAGAGCTACAAAGCTTCAAAAGCACATCTTTCCACCTGTCAGCCAAAAATTCGTATGGCAAGACACCTAGTGCTAATGCTGATCCTCTTCTCACAGCAACATTTTTATCATTCAGCTGGTCCAGGTACTTGGACATTATATTACCACTGCGTTCAATTGCGACAAGATATGTTGGAACGAAGTGCTTTAGTGCTTTGACAGCCGCATTCTGCATAAATTGCATTCATGATTAACCCAAGATATAAAATTCCCCATAGAATTTTTGACAGACCCCTCTTTGACCCTTTTTTATATTTTTTTAATTTCAATTCTCATAGCTTAAAATAGTACTCATCTTTTAAATATTGATTAACTTTCAAAATAATTTTTTCGTTGTAATTAATTTTCTATTCATTCATAAATTAAAACGATACCGTATTAAAAATTAAGAATTTTATATATTATGAATAATAAATAAATAAACAATAAACAAATAAAACTGAAAAAATTGTGATAACTATAGCAAAATAATATTATAACTTATAAGTTATAATTCTTAAATATAAAATTTGAAATGAAAAAAGTTAAATTACAAAAGATCCCAATATTAAAAATTAAAAAATTAATGAATGAAGCAAGTACCTGTATTTGAGAATTAGGGTGCCTTAAATTTTCATTAAGCGTATCAAGCAAGCTCCTTTTTGTCTTTTCTGGCAATGTCAATTTAGATAATGAGATGCATTCCAAGAATCTAGAAACAGCAGAACGCATTATCTCTCCACCCTTCCCACGATAAAGACGTGCTTTCTCAATGGCAGGAACTACACCAGCAACATGTTTTTGTGCATCTGCAAGCACAAGATTAATAAGATTGTAACATCTTTCCTGCAACCTTCAACCAGAACCAGGGATGAGATTATGCCTTTACTTGGTAAATAAATTCAGTAGAAGTATTGATTTCCACATTTTTGTTTCGGATGTTAAGTATAAGAATCTATTTGCAATTGTCAAACAAGATTGTTTCTAAATTCATGAATGAGCACAAAAAACTAAAGTTCTAACGGCATTACCCTAAATCTGAAGCATAAACGGGAAATGAGGGTACCAACCAGTGTCGAGACTGTGATCACATTGATGTAGCGCCGAAACAACTTCACCCACTGCTAAGGTTGCACCATGGCGTGTGCATAGATCAGGCGAAAGAGTCAATGGGATTAACTTATCGACAACATTAGTTGCAAAATATTTCGGATCATATGTAACAAGAGCAGAAAGTGCAACTGCAGAAAGTTCTCTCAAACCTTTATCCTGAATACATCAGCCACAACTTAGTAACCTGTCGGAGAACTTCATGCTAATTCCATTTAACAGAAAACAGCAAACTTAACCTAAAGAATTCTGCTATATGCTTACTAAAATAACAAGTCAAAACAATTAAATGAAACACTACATGGCAGAACACATAGCTAACTTCCCCCCATCCCCCAATCCCTCGAAATGCACAAGCTATTGCATTATTTTCGTTATCCAACTTATCACAGAATGCAAATACACTCAAATGGATATAGAAGCCATAAAATTTAACATAGTATAGCATACCCAGTGAGAAATTTTATTATGCAGCAGTTCTTCTGTAAATGGATATATGTAGCCTTCATACTGAGCGATACAGACAGCAACGTGAAGATAAGAGTTTACTCGTGAAGAAAGTGAAAAATAATCAGCAGTATTCACGATGTCAATGCCATGTGGATAATTCCCTTGCCTTCCAACATTCTCCTGAAAAGCGGCAGCAGCTGCCCTTCTGCAGTTCACCTAAGCAACATATATGATGAGTTTGGAAATGTTTACAGGAACAACGAAAAAAATCCAGATAATAATTGAGAAGAAACAAACAGTCCTGAAAAGATGTATCACCACCTCACGGTCATAGCAAGCAACTGTCAATAGGTGTGGAGCAAGCTTTTCCAATATCTTTCTCATATCAGTATGATTATAAGCACGACCAAAAGCCCAGCAAACATATGCAGCAGCATCACGTACATGAGACCCAACACTATGCGGGCCTCTACGAACATCATAATGCAGTGCCTATTAAGGCAGATTCACCCAGATGAGTACCAAAATTTCATCAAAGAAGGAACCAACTAAGCATCTAGCAGATATTCTCAAGCACAAAATCATCTGACATGAAAAAATTTAAATTCATATTCATTCTCACAACCTTTACAATATAAGGTACAACTTTTGGAAGACTGGTAGGCAACAGCAACCCTCTACGCGCTAGTTCTGCCAATGCTAAGCAACCTCCATGCCATGAGCCATCACCCTAGCAAATTATGGCATTTCAATATGGCTCTTCTAGACCCAAAATTCAGTGGAAAAAGACAAAAAATGGAGAACTTAAAGAGAGCAACAACAAAGCTTACTTCGCCAGGTGAAAACAACTCCAAAATAGATGACAAAACCTCTTCTGACAGAGCAGAGGTTAAACATGAAGTTATGCGGCCTATGCCTTTCGCAGCAGACCAACGCACAACAGTATCCTGCATTCCAATGAGATCAAATTTAGAACAGCCATAAAAGTTCAATCCAAGTATAAATAAGCTAATATATTCGAGAAATTTCCATCGTGAGAGGCCTGTTAGGTTTATCATAAATGTATATCAGTGATGTAGATGAATATTGAGATAGTTTCAAGAACAAATCAGGGATCATTATGGAATACCCCAAACATGAAGACAAACGATAGAAGTTCCAATATAACAGGACTTTTAGACATACCGTATCTCTCAATCCAGAAAGCAAAATCTCAATAATTTCTTCTACATTTTCTGGAACATCCATATCTTCATCTTGAAGATAGGTTGCACAATCGTCTTGTTCCCTGGAATCAATACTCACACTTTGATTGCCTGGGTAAGTCCTTTTAGATGTATCTGGGGGAACATTCTTTCCTAGTGAGCTCATTCTCCACTATAGAAAAGGCAAGATAATACCATGAGATGGTGTTTAGTTTTACATGGCACAAAATGCACGTTAGAAATCCTTCTACTAACCACATAACGCCGGGTTGTTGAACGATGAGGAAGAAAAGTAAGTCCTATTCGCTGAGTTAACTTCACTATATACTTACGCAGCAAAGGACTACGAGCTGCAGTGCCAGATTTCACCAATGATGACACATCTGTCCAAACAGTAGGAACCGCATCCACTAATGATTTTCGACTGCCAGTCTGTATGACAAATTGTTTGCAAAAAATCTATCAGCTAAAGAAGGAAAGAGGAAACTATGGCAATGACATTGTCAATGGAGTAAACAATTTTGAATATATAACCACAAATGGTTGCAAACCTTAAAAATAGCAGCAAGTGCTTCCACAGCACCTAATAAACGAAAGTGAGATACAGCATCATCTGTTCCACTAGATAATAATTCATGCGTCCACTCAACAAAGCTGTGAACAACACAACGTTAATAAAACTGAAGCAACAGAAAAATTGATAAAATAGTCAGTACAAAGTGACATTTCTGTAGAGAAAAAACAAGTACCAAAACAAATTTAACAAAGAACAAGCTCGGTGAAAAAAACCTGGCGAAAACCAATGGCATATCAGGACGTGTTAGGAGCCTCGATAGAAGTAATGCAGCTATAGTGCGCATAGGGCCGGCATTTGCAAGGTAGTCCTTGGAAAGCTTCAATATTCTCAAAACCAGGGGAGCTGGTTCAAGTCCTCCCAACGCATTTTCGTTTGCAATACTTGTATCAACAGATGAGATATCAAACGGGACTAAAACGAGAATAGAAAGCCACAGAAGAATAACACACTTCGCCTCCATCTCTCCCGTACTTTCCTGTCGCAATGACGTTGCCGAGACTGTGTCATGACATTTCTCCAAAAGAGAGACTGCTAGCTCTAGATCAGAAACTTGATGAGGAAAGAACTTGATAACCGCCTTGTATCCACAGACCGTGACCAGAGTATAAATGATAATGCATATAGGCTTGATCACTTTGAGAATTTCATCTGAATCCTCACCTAATGTGATTGTTTTACTGCGTACAATTGACATCAGAGGAGAGATTATGCTCTCCAAGTAAGGCTCCAGTAGTTCTCCTTGTTGTTGATATTTGTCCAGCTGCGAACAATATCATAACAAAAATTTAAATCTCAAAGTAGATCTGCGAAAACAGTAAACAAAAGAATGATCAACAAAAAAAAATGGATTGCATAGTTAGATAACAATATGAAGCGAGTCTTATTCAACATCATAATTGAAGCTAGAAAATCAAGTCGATCTGCTAAATTCTAACTCGCTATGTCATTTCAAAAGCAAACACTCAACTAGAACCGATATTTCAAATCAACGATCCAGTGTACAGAGCAAGGAAACGAAGTTCAGATAGAAAAGTACAATCGATCTGATCTTGTGAACTGAAGCAGAATCAGCGACGCCGCCATTTTAAACGATGTCGTCAAGAAGTGATTTCACCAGCTTCCATTCTTGCAAGAAATAGCGCAGTAGAATCGCCTCCTTAGACTCGTGCTCGTCGCCGTCGCCCATAACCGCCGCTTCCTCCTCTGTCATCGGCACTTTCGTTTCTCTTTGCGCCATTTCTATCTTTTATTCACTTCCTGCTACAAAACTATGGGTACAGACTAAAAGAGAATTGCGGTTTTTGATTTCCCGCGCTGTAGTGACTTTTGATCTGATCCCGAAAATTCTTTCCTTCAAATTTCTTTAGGAAGGAAAGCGAATGTAAACATCCACACCAGAACAATCTACTAGTAGTACCTTTTACTACATGGTTAAATGAAAATTTGAAATATCTGAAGAAATATTTGTAGGGTTTCAGAAAAAAAAAAATTTTTTTCATTAATAAACAGGTCGCAATATAAAATCAAATATCGGTTTCCGTTGCCGGGACTTGAACCCGGGTCTTTCGGGTGAGAGCCGAATATCCTGACCAACTAGACTACAACGGAATGATGTTAAGCTGTGTCTTCCTCATTTAATTGAACTTGTTTCTAATACCATTAAATAATCATAAGTTTAGCTAAAAATTAAATAATTTAAAATATAATCAAAAAATATTTTTCTTTTTTGTGGAAGTATTTATAGTTTAATTAAATATAATTGATTTATTTTAGTTTATAAAAATTTTTTAATTAGCAAAAATTATCAATTAATTAATAAGCTGATCAGTTTTTAATAACAGTAGTTATTAAATTAAATAAAATCAAAAATTAAATAGTTCAAATTTTAATGATTTAATCAGTTAAATTTTATTAATTTACAAATATGTAAAATAAAAAAAGGTTTAAGACTAAATCAATTCAAGTGTACCAAAACCAAAATCTTTTTTTAAGCTCAAATTTAATCAAATAAATTCTACAATGTTAACTTCAAATCGGGCGCTCCAGGAATAAACGTTTGATTGAAAGTGAGTAAACCTCACGTTTTGAGCAACTCAAACAAGTCAATTTGTTTCTTAGGGACTCTATCACTGCTAGCTACCTCACTCCTAGGACCCCCTCCCCTCCCTCGTTTGCTTGGGTTCCCTCACCTAATAAGTGGCTGAAGTTCAGCGTAGATGGAAGTGTCATTGGTAGTTTTGGAAAGGTGGGTATGTTGAGAATGATTCAAAATAATTTAGCTATTATTTAGGAGCATTTGTAAGTTTGTTGGAGTTGTTTTAGGGTCGTTTACGTTGTTTTATCAGTTGAGTTAGAGTTGAGTTAGTGGTAATCATGGTATTGTGCTTCCAGTTTTCTAGTAACGTCAGTTATGGTTTTAGTACTATATAAAGTGTCATTGTACTTGCAATTAACAGCATGAATGGAATTAAAAATTGTTTCAGTTCTGTCTTTGCTTTAGTCTCTTCTTACTTTAATAGGGTATTGGTAGCTGATTCTGGATAACCACGGTAACTGGATAGCAGGTTTTTTCTGCTGTGTTAGGATCACCATCGTTATGATAGCGGAACTCATGACTCTTCGCTTTGATCTCGCCTTTGCAAGGGACTTTCAGTGTGATGGGCTTGTGATGGAGTCTGAGTCCATAGAAGCGCTGCACTGCTTAGATTTCCCCCGGATGTTCTAGCCTTCCATCCCCTTGCCAATTTGATCTATAATATCCGCTCATACCTCGATGAAGTTCAAAGATATAATATCGCTCATATTTTTTGAAAAGGCAATCAATGTGTTGATTTCTTAGCAAGCTTGGGGTCGAATACTGTGCATGAAAAGTGCGTGTAGCCCAACCCTTTTTTTGGAATACATAATCTTTTGCGCACGGACATGCAAGGGATTGCTTTTAATCGTAATTAACTCTTGATTACCGATTCTAATGTACCCAAAAAAAAACTTCAAATCGGGTTAGACCAAGTCCCACTATTTTTGCCAAGTTCGATTTAGAGCGTACATTTTCTAAGGCTTGTGTGATCGATGGCATTCAGTGGGTTCCTTGCCTAAAATGTATGTATAAGAATAAAAAAAATTTATAGCATTAAATTTTTCAAAAAAATTTTATTTTAATATTAAATCTTCTAATTTGTTTAAATTAAATAATAGAGGGCTCAAGTCCATGCCACCGTTTTAAGCCAAGTTACATACATGACCAACTGGTCTCTGCATTTCAACCATGTGATTCATCTTCTATCACCGTTTAAACATAACGATTTCATTCCACTACATCAAGAAGTTTACACTCTCAGAAGTTGTAAGGCTAGCTTCTTAGTCCTTAGGCTTTTGGTTGGAGACACTACTACATCGATATCGATGAAACAAGGCAAATGCTTTGCTAGTGTTCTGACTGCACGTTTCACTGATCTCTAAGACATAGACATCTACTTAAACGTGATACGAATACCCATTTGTATCCCATTCTACCAGAAATAATATCACAACGTACTATAGGGAGATGCAACTGTATTGAACACCTCTGATTAACAACAGAATAAAGATTGTGGAATCACTCAGCAACCTTAACCCCTGACAGGTAAACGCGGCTCTGAATTACCGTGCCGCCTATCCAAAAACCAGGCATTACCATTAGCCCAACCTTTGGTTTCTCATCACTTCCGTCCAAGATCAAGTTTTTTACAATACTTTCCATGTAAACCTCTGCGAATTCATTACCTCTCTTGACCTGAAAGATCTTGACATTGGGATCAAATGAATAAGCCAGCAAGTGCAGAAGCCAAATCGACTTTGCCAATTTTAAGAAAGCCTGGTAAAAAGGGGTTCTTGGGTGCCCGCCCCCGATTATGTAGTTTCGCTGATCAAGATTCCCAAAGAAAGAGGCTTCCATCTTTGGGTGGACAACAACCAAGTACTTGCTGCTGCAAAATTTCCCGAAAGTGGAATCTGAGTTTTGACCTAGCATATCCAGTGGATCCATCTCTCTCAGGACAAGAAATTGGTGGAAGAAACCCTCTCTGGATATGGTCATATTGTCTGATTCAATACCAAAGCTTTCTTGCTGAAACCCACTGAACATTCTTTGACATATATGAGACTCGAAAGCATACTTCTTGTGAGCTCTCTTTGTATATACAACATTGGGCTCGATTGAATCAGCAGCAGCATCAAGGTCCCATCCAGCTGCTTTCATCATATTGATCAGTGGTTTAGAGAAATCGTGAATGGCTTTGAAAGAAGCTTCTACTGCAGAGATGAATAACTCGGGGGTTAAATCTACAGGAATGAACCCATTCTCATCTCCAGAACCTTCCGAATCCTTGGTTGACAATCCTCTAAGCTTAAGATTCTTCTCCAATTTGGTCCGCTTCTGGTTTGCATCCTCAATCTGTTGTTGCAACTGGAGAATTTCAGAATCTTTATTCTGAATTTCAGACTGAAATTTCTTAACCATCACCTCATAAGTTTTCAGCAAGCTCTGCTGCTCCTGGATCTCTGCAGCTAAACGAGAGTCCTGTGGAGACGCACATGTAGGTTTGGGATAGTTTTCTCGGTAAAGGTGCTTGAGATCAGATAAGTTCTTCAACTCAGAAATCACTAGTCTGTCAGCAGCCTGGATTCTTTCAGGATCATAGGGATTGTGACCAGTTTGAAGCTGAATGTAAGCAGATTTCAGGGAAGATATATTAGTAAATATCTTGGCTATCAGGGCTTCCACAGCTTCCGGATTTTGATTCATCAAATCTTCCATTGGTTGAGGGTGGACCTTTTGGCTGTTGCTCCGTGAGAGTTGATTATCTTTGAGCCCAGTGGGTAGCATAGCTACTACCAGTGGCTGGGATAGGCAGCGAGAAAATCTTCAGCAGAAAAGCTTAATTGATACAATCTGCAAGCTCCCAAACAAACGTTAACTATCGCATGGGGTACTAGCAAGATGATCACGCAAAACTCATGCAGTTTCCTGCAATGCATCAAGCATGCCAAATAGATAATAACATTCTATAATACATGATTACAGACTAGTAACCTAGCATCCCTAAGACTCCTACCTTATACATCTCATTTCATCAACATTTCAGCAAAACACAATAACTTTCTTCCAAGTCAACCAATGTGCAAATCAATAAATCTAGCTTGACCAAGTAACTCAACGATTAAACACGCATGTCACAAACTCAAGATCAAACTAATCGTGTTAAAACAATGAGAAGAAAGCTTCAGCTCTGACTGCTTACCTGTGAAGATCACCAGACGCTCCCAGAAAATATCCAGCAAACATAATAATCCCTTAACCAGAAACAAGAAACACTAAGAATCAGGGTTACACACGCTAACTTTCTATTGAAATCCACGTTGGTATAGTCTCTTAAGTCTTAACTAACACAGACACGGTCAGTCAGTCACATTTCTCAAATGTGACCTATGGAACTCCCCCCACACAGGACACAAACCCAGAAAGATTAGAATGCCAAACACTAAGTAACATACCAAATAAATTCACATTCTAAAAGCTAGTGGGCAAATCAAACTAATCAAAAGGAAAAAAAAAATCTGTCTCATTTACGAAAAGCTCCAAGAAAAAGGGCAAAATGAACAAAGCAGAGCCCACTTCAAACTGCATTGTTTCATCTTCCAGTTTTTGTGTGATGAGATCTAAGAAAGCAGAGTATTATAAAAAATCAAACCTCTGGATTGTCATTTTCAGACAAATCAATAGATTAGTTCAGCTTTAAAATTCGGAAAAAATTGGGCGATTTAACATCAATTCAAAAAGACCTTACCAAGTCGAAGAAGCACGAAATCGATGAAGATGGAATAAACTGAAGAAAGGCAATGAATACCAGAGTTTGGTGAAGCTCTAGTTTAGTCCCGACAAAAGCAAGCCCTAACTTGGGAACAGTCCTTTGTTGTTGCTGGCCTGTTTGCTTCTCGTTATACTCATTCCTTGCCCGTATTTTGTTTTGCACCTTTTCATTTTAGCTCTTTCTTCTCTCACTTCTTTTCAAATTGTTCGTCCTTTTTTTTAATAAAAATTACAATTATAACTAAAATAACTGTGTTAACCTAAAGAAATATTAAATAATTGTTTGACCTCAATAGTTTAGTTACATGAATCAAATTTAATTAATTTTATATATTCACTAACACACTCCCTCAAGTAAAAACTTTTGAGCTTGAAACTTATATAATCTCACTCTAACTTGTGCTGAATAATAAATAGGTGGTAAGATTTGAGCTCATGATCACTTAGTCATAAAAGTTTTGATACCATATTAAGTGACCGTTTCACCACAATAACTTAAACTATTTTGTGAAACCAACTTAATTAATTTTATAAATTTACTAACAAAAAGAAAAGGTAACTTGACAGAATTTAAAAAATATTAATAAAGTATTAAGAATTTTAACCATATACTGTCTTATTAATTCTTACAGTTAATTTTTTTTTATGAATTGTATCTTAAAAATAGAATATTAAGTAAACTAAAACTTTTAATAATAAATTATTCATAATAAACAGTTGTCAGCAATTGAACAGACAAAATGATGAATAGATTCTTGTAATTTGCTACGATGGACAGATAGGTTAGAAGTTAGAACCCGTCCCATACCGTACAGATGTGGAAACAGACGAACGAAGAGCTAGTATAAGAGAGAGGCCCATTCCAACGTTTAAACATACTTACCTGGACGGGGTCAATGGACGATCATGAAGGTCCATGGCCTAGAGCAGTGACCTCCATTGCACTGCGGAGGGGTGCTGGTCTAAGGTCTTCCCAAGTGGAAGAGCCTACGTCATAATTTGTGCTAGAGGGGGCCTGCGTTCGCGCGGCCCCTGCCAAGTGATAGTCAAAGTACATGAATAACAATTAAATTATTAAGCAATATTAATTGTATTATGTTAATTATTATATTGATTATTAAATTAGTAAGATAAAAATTTGATAATTAAACTAATAAGATGTAGATTTAAAAATTAAAAGTTTTATTGATATTGTATTTATTTTAAATTAACTAATTAATTATTGAATAAATATACAGGTACTTTCGCGTTGAGGATAAATGCATAGTTATCTAAGTATTTTGATTACAATGAGCTTAAGCTCCTCATCTTCCAATAAGATCATCAATTGGAGGCAGGAGGCACCTATACAAAGATTTTGTATAATATTATATTTGACAAAGGTATAGCTATAGGAGGCCTAGAACACTGAAATTATGCATCAACATCGGGGCCAGGATAAGCTGGTAAGCTCATTATTCGCTTGTCCAAGACGGGTCCTCCAACAGTAAAATGGTACAGACTCTGAAAGTTTGATCCCTTGAGTCCAAGAAGTTCATGCACTGTTCCAAAAAGGACAACAACAATTTTAACGTGCCAATAAAAGCATTGAAATAAGCAAAGAGATGGCCTTATAATCAAAGACATTTTGTAATTTGGAATTAAGTAGCAACGAGGTAGTTCAGTATGCTCAGGAAAGTGATGTATAAGTGATAACAAGATTTTTTAACTTAGATATGACAAGGTTTCTGATATGTGTGTGTCGTGTGTAGAATGGAAAGTTCTGTTAATAAATTTTATAAGTAATGAGTTAGCATCCTCAATCACTTTAAGCCTTGTATATGTAGAATGCTATACGTGACGAACATGAAGAATAAGAAGTATACCAGGATCATCGAAGAAACAACCGATTCCGGTAGCAGAAATGCCAATAGCGTGCGGTTCAAGATACAACACTTGGCCAAGAACACCAGTCTCCCAAAACAATCGGGGGTACATCCATTCACCCTTCTGAAGCAAGGCAGGCTCAAGATGTGACACCATACCAAGGCTGAAGCAGCCATCGCTTGCAATATCCTGCATTTAAGTATAGAATTTTGGGATTTTCTTAAGCCACAATTCTTGTCGAATCTTCTCCTTAATCAATAAACACAGGCTCAAGCCACACTTGTACTAATTGATGAAGCATACCAATTAGAGAATCCAGAATTACTTCCTATCTGGGGAAACAATTATATATTTGCCAGAAATGAAGGGTTAAAACTCAAAAAGCAAATTACTTCAAGTTTAAGAGACTCAAATGCTTGAAACTGTTAGCAATATTTCCCTGTCAATGTGAAAAAAGATGCTCAGTTGACCCCAGCTAAAATGATTCCATATCACCAATTTAAGAACCAAATTATCTATACCCTACTTCAAATTTCAGTAAGACACCAATTCTTGGCTTCAATGGAGGACATAAAGCACATCCAGTGTTGTTTCTAAGTGTCACTTCCATTGTTTAGTTTCATTTTAGAGTTTGTGAAATATGACTACAAACTGATCATTTCTCAGACAATCTCAGATCAAGTCTATGAATAACGTATTAATGTCTGCAAAGATTATAACTAAGAAGCCATTGATGCACCTGGTTGCACGAGAGCCGTTTCGCAATCTGTTGGCAGTCACCTCTAGCGAGTTCATAGAGCGGTAGATCAACAGGACACCCTTCTGGTTTCGCCCACTTAAACTCAGCCCTGGTGGCCTTCTTAAGCTGATCCAAATGATCTTCATTCCTCACCAAGAAATACAAACCATTGGGCAGTCCATTAACTCTATGCACAAACAACACAGCATGCACTTGTGCATCCCAAGAAAGGGCCCGAAATGGCATAGCTAATTGCCTCTTTTGCTTCACTCCATTTCCAGAACCAGAGGGCAGACAATGCAACAGAATCTGATAAAATGTCTCACTCTCCATTCTTGTAACTCCATCCATGTCCACAGCACTCCTTCTCTTCCTCACAACGTGTCTGACTGATAATCCCTTGTATGACCTCTCACTACAAATTCCACTACCCTGAAATGGGTCAACCATAAATCTAAGAGCTGGTGTTAATGGCTTCTTCACAGCCTCTGCAGTTCTGTAAATTATATCCCAACAGATATGCTCTTTGCTAAGCATATTTGGTTTTCCTTTCCAGGTCAAATTCTCAAACTCCATTATTGCAGAACTCAATTCCTCATAATTCACATCAAAGTCATTAACCCCATAAGGAAAAACAAGAAGCACGCAATCTGGATGCTCAAATTCAATCTCCGGCATCTTTCCCTTAACTGGCCTAGATGGGATTCGAAAGCCCTGATAATTATAAACCCCCATGAGCCTCTCCAACTCTTCAAACCCTAACCCGTCAAGCAACTTCACGTCCCATCCAAGTCCTGCTGCTGCGATTGTGATCGCAGCAATCGCATGACCCACATCGTGATTGCAGTACCGAAACGCTCGTTCTCCATATTTCCACGCCTCGCGCCAGAAAATGGATGAAATTCCTACCAAAAACGAATTATCTGGGAAAAACTTGGGAAAAAACTCAGGCGAGACACTGGCTCTAAGCTCTAACGAATGCTCTTTCGGTGCATAATGCGCCACAAAAGCAGAATCAGATAGTGACCCGATTGGTGGAGCAATAAGGTAAGCCTCAGTCGGGTGTAGATTGCCGCTACTCGGGTTGGCCCGAAGAGACCAAGTGGAGAACCCGGTAGTTTTCCAAGCAGACAGAGCGAGAGAGTCATAGAACAACTGAGAAATCGTGGACTTGGAGATAGGCTTTGGAGGAGGAAGAGACTTGAAAAGAGAATGGTACAAAGGACCAAAACTAGGCGTGGATGGGTTATCGCTGTCTGTGGGGAGGTGTACAAGACGGATGAGTGGGGCAGAGACGTAACGGCGAAATGGGTTGGGTTGGTTTGCCCAGTCAAGGCCGTAAGGGCCTCTGGCGTAGTTGGTGAACGAGTGTTTAGTCTGATTGTGATACGTCAGGACCTGGTTCAGTTTCTCGGAGTCGGGGTTCGGGTTGGGGTCACCTTTGGGGTTGGTTATTGACGGTGAAGAAGAGGAAGAGAAGGACATCGTGGCAGTTAAGGGTTTGGCTGTCGAAGGAACAACGTAGAAATGGGATGGGTTCAGTGTTACGGGAGCACAGAACCTTGGGGACAACTTTGGAGGTGGCATTATGACAAAAGGGAAAGAAGCCTTCCAACGAGCTTCTTCTAGAATATGTACGAAAAATTGATTCTGGAAAGTTTCGATTTGTATTTTAACATTGTATTAAAAATTTCAATAAAACTCAAGTTTATTTAAATTATTTATAAAATATTAAAATGAAAACTATATAATATTTTAAAATTTCAACTTTTGGTGACATAAGTTAAATTGATGATCTATAAATTAAAATTCTCAAAAAATTATTTATATAAATTGATAAAAGAATTGAGAGTAAGATTGTTATTCGATCAATTATCATTATTGTTAAACTGCTAGTTATCCCTTCGGGTACAACTGAAAAAATTAGAATGATACAGAGCTGTAAGATTGACAGGCACAACTCTAGAAATAGTAAGTAAACGTTTGCAGCATACCAGTTATAAGCATAATTTTACAACTTATCAAGTATATTTGTCGAATTATTTCTTAATAACTTTTTTTTAATTTGGTATCAACTAATATGTACTTATTTAATTATTATTCTTATTTTTAATTTTTATTTTGTTGGTTTTTTGGTACTGTTTTTATTATCTTCGTATTATATTTTGTTTTTAGGTATATCTTTTTGTTATATTTTATTTTATTTTATTTATTTCTATATTTATTGTAATTTTATTTATATAATAATTTAACGTTCCGGTTTTACTTATTTACTCTTTAACCTACATCACTCTTTTATTATCACATCTACAAGTAGGTTTGTCGGAAACAGCCTCCCTTCTATGTAGGAGTAAGGTTGTGTACTATCAAACCTCCCCAAACCTCATTTTATTGCGGGACCTCGGATTAGGTTTGATGATGATAACTGTGGTGATGATAAAAAAAATATAATATGAATAGTAAAAATTAAATATAGTCTATACCTTTTAATTAAATTTAAGGTTTTAACAAAAGGCATGTTAAATCATGAGTTTGATATGGTACAAAATTAATTTGAACTTAATTTAAATTTTGGATAACAATAATAATATCTTGATATTTTATTTTAAATTATTAAAATGTATTAAAATTAAAGTAAATTTTCAAATTTTAAATATAATTTTAATTCAATTTTCATTTATTAATTTATATCACTTTAAGTCAATTTCTTATATTGACTATTGAGATATTATATAGTATAGTATTTAGTATTTATAATTTTAAAATAATACTACGTAATATTTATAATATAATAATTAAAAAATTAATTAGTGTAATTTAAAAAGCTGAACGAAGTGTCAGATTGGGCTAAGAATCGTACCTCATTGCCCAAAAGTGTTGAAATGACGCCTGATAAAATATAGCAGAGAACCCAAGATATACAGTCCAATAGTGACAGAAGAAATCTTCTGCTAAAAAAAAGATCCATATAACAAGGTTGGAATTGCGTCACAGGTCAGAAGATCTATTCCCGAGGAGTGAGGAGTATTCCAGTAATAATGGCCGGACAGTCAAAGTTCTCTCTGGAAAATATAACTTTAACGCCAATAACATCCCAACCTCTTTTGAAGCCACAGGGGGCTCAATGAATTGGAAGAGTATAAAGACAACCTGGCATATCGTTTTATAAGGAATGAAATGGATGATCGGAGACTCTCGGACGCACTTCTGGCTCGACCCTTGGATTGCAGGAGTAGGACCGCTTATTTCCCACACTACAAACCCAATCTTAGAGTCAACTCTTAACCTCAGTGTCCATCATTTTGTGGATTCTGCTGAAAATTGGAATTGGGAAGCTTTCCAATCTTGTCTCCCAATGCCAATTTGCCAGGTAATCGCCAGCACGTTTCCGTCGAAGCGATATCTTGGACAGGATAAGTTGATATGGGGAGTTTCTGACACTGATCTATTCACCATAGCATCAACTTATTCCATGCTTCCGGACCACGAAGATGATTCGAATCATGGGGTCTGGAAGGCAATCTGGTAGTGGCAGGGACCACAATGCATTCGCTTCTTCCTATTGCTACTAGCACAAGATCGTTTACTCACCAACCAACAAAGAGTCCGAAAGCAACTCACTATAGATGGAGCTTGTCATTAGTGTAGACTCGAAGAATCCTCTCTACACGCTATGAGAGACTGCATCAAAGCTTGCCAAGTGTGACACATATTATCTACACACCTCGCTACTACTAACTTCTTCACTATGACCAATCGAGAGTGGCTCCTTATAAATCTCCAACAGCACCGGCGAGTTTTGGGACATGATTGGGCAATCATCTTTGGAACAACTTGTTGGTTTCTCTGGACTTGGAGAAATATGTCACTCTTTGATGATCAATTCACTTAGCCTTCCTCACCAATTTTTCTCATTTTGTCTTATGTTAATCAGATCCACAAGTCTACCATGTGAAAAAGCCGTGTTGACACCAGGTTTTGTCCCCGCCAAGAGGAACTCATCGGTTGGAGCAAACAGCCAACTGGATGGGTAAAATTAAACACAGACGAAGCATGCAATCACTCCCAATTCTCGGCTTCAGCAGGTGGCCTCATATGAGATGGTGCGGGCAATTGGCTTGGAGGATTCACTCAGAATCTAAAATGGTGTGCATCGTTGTCTGCAAAATTATGGGGAGTATTTACAGGGTTCTCGCTCACCTGGAACCTGAGCTTCCGCCGGATAGAACTGGAAGTGGATTCTCTCGTAGTGCACAATATCATCTCTTCCTCAGACAACCGCTCCTTGGTGCTCAACCCCATAGTAATGGGTATCCACGAATTGTTTACTCGGAACTGGACTGTTGTTCATCGACATAAATAACGAGAGAGCAACAGATGTGCTGACTGGCTTGCTATCTATGCTGAACATTTTGATGTCGGTGTCACGTATTTTGATACTACACCTATCGGGTGCCAGCGTATCCTATTAGAGGATATGTCGGGGATCTGTTTCTCCATACTCATTTTGTAATATGTTTCATTAGCTTCCCTTTAATCAAAATAATAATAATAATAGCCCGAACTCCTCATGCTTCTCTCCGTTCAACCACCTACCAACTCTCTAAGCTCTCACTTTCAGTCCAACTCGCCACTACTCCAACTCGTCGTCCAACCATTGCAATCATCACCAGTTCACCATGCTGATACGCTACATGAGGTTGAGGTCGCTGCTCCGAGAAGATCATGTCGAGCTACCTCATGGCCGACTAGGTTCAAGGATTATATTTGAGTTGTTTTTAATTATTCATTTGTTTTAATTTTATTTTTACGTTGAGTGGAATTATAACACTCCTTCAAGGGTTTTCTTTTCGGTTCTTTCCCTTGACGCTTTTATTTGAACCGACAGGATAAGGAATTCTTTTTCTATAAATATTGATGTAACTTAACTTGTCACACATCAATAAGAAAAATTACCTTTTTCCTAAACCTTAAAAGTCTACGTCTGAAATTCACCTTTGCCTCCAGCCGTCTACAATACGGCGTTCTATTCTTCTTCTCTGACATCGTGTCAATTCACCTATTCGACGAAAGGTGCTTAGGGTATCATTGTATCACTTTGAACAAAACCAAACAAGAATGGAGTAGTTACTCTTTAGGTTAAGGGAAAAAGCAGAAACAAGATATATATTATTAATTAGGTTATAATTTAATAAGAAGAAACAATATATAGAAATGACAGACTTAAATTAATCAATATTAATTCGATCCGAAATCATGGAATAAGTTCGGTGTACATCTCGGACCACATGACCTTGATCCAATGGACAGCAAGAACTGTGCATGGAGTTGCGAGGAACCTCTTGTCATTTCTTTAACTTGTTTCAAGTCCTGTGGGGCGGCCTACTAGTTTCTTCCTCTATAGTGACCTTAATTAATACACTAATTTATTTTGACAATCCAAGAAAGATATATTTTGATACACTAATCTAATTTGACACTCCAAGAAAGATATATTTTGATACACTAATCTATTTTGACACTCCAAGAAAGATATATTTTGATCTTCTTAGCCTATGCTATGGTTTTATGCGTAGATATTAAAATGTCTGATCTTTTTCTCTCATACGCACTCTCTAGCTAAAATGTCAGTGAAGGAAAGAGCTTAGGGAAAGAGAGAGAGGTGAGCTTTCTTAACCGTCAACTTCAACTCATAATTAGCACCGACCAACTGGGGTTTTGGTTAATTTATTGAAGCAACGTGCGTTCTAGTTATGCAAACATGTATCGTAGATATGTAGATTAGAATAACTCTATATTTGTGAAAATAGACGAAACTGTGGGTCAACCAAACAAGACCAATTAACAAACTCTAAAGTTTTCTAAATCAAAACTTACGAGCTCAACAATAGTACCGTGTGTAGTAGGTAATACACTCTGCAAATCCTAAACAAAAAAGTGGGTATCCTGAAATCATGGGTTAGAGCTCTGAAGACTCCTCAAAATCAAGTACAAAAAGTAAATAATTTTTATGTTAATTCATTTAATAGTATTTACAGATTTCTTCCATTAAAAAAAAAAGAAAAACATACATTAGAAGAAAACAAGGCATTTTGTGACACAAGAGAAGAGCAGAAAATTTTGAAAAAGCATAAGATAAAATGCACAATTGTCGTCCAGATCCAGTCCTATGTTGAAATCTATGGCAGCACTCAGATTATTTGAAAAAAATTCTCTACAATCATTAACAAAGGCAGTCTTTAGTTCTAGAAAAACATTAACTAATAATCAGCTAGAGCAATGAAATAAACATTAACAAATAATTTCATCTCAAAAAAGAAACTACTGATGGATAGACAGATAAGAAAATATAACAACAATGATATTGCCACTGCAATAATAAACAAGTAGAAATATAAACAAATGAAAATGTGGTGTAGAAGGCTATTACGAGCAACTGGATCTCATCTCCTATTTATGAGCTAACCAGAATTATATCAGAGCATACAAAATGAAATTCAATACCAAAAATCCGGTTAACAAACATATTCACCAATCAGTTTCGGTAAACTAGGTCAGATTTGGGAATGTTTTCAGTATCCGGACGACCTTTACTAACAATTCAGAATGTTTGAAGCGAAAACTCATTGGAAAAGCCATTTCAAACAAGACCTGCCAGAGAATGATTTAAAATTTAACAAATTCAAAGAAGAGAGAGAGAGAGAGAGAGAGAGAGGAGATTAGTGGGTATTTTATTATTGTGCTTCGAATATTAAATTAAACGAAGACGCACCATAGAAAGGTTCAAACTTTAGCAATTTAAATAGGAAGATAACAGAGCAGTGGGCATTGGAGTGTACCTTAGGAGTCCGTGAGCGCAGAGGACGGGCGAATTTGAGAGGGAGATTTGAAGTTGTTAAAGGAACCGAAAAAGAGAGAAAGCTGCATGCGGCGACTTGTAAAAAATTTCAAAACGATACCCAAATGTTAAACTCACATCGTTTTAATTTGTTTATGAAGGTTTCAGCGACGTTTTCTTTAGAGAAACAATATGGTTTTTATTTGGCAACGTTTTAATAAACAAAACGTCGCCATACGATACCCAAATGTTAAACTCATATCGTTTTAATTTGTTTATGAAGGCTTCAGTGACGTCTTCTTCAGAGAAACAATACGGTTTTTATTTGGCAATGTTTAATAAAAAATGTCACAAAAAGTTCTCCAAATCTGCGACGTTTTCATAAAATGTCGCGAAAAACTTAAACTTTTTGTGACGTTTTTGAAACATCACGAAAAGTTTATACAATCTGCAACATTTTATCTAAACGTCGCAAATTGTGTAATTTTTTTTGTAGTGATTGTTGTTAAATGCTCATAAATTAACTCTTCACATGATAAAAATAAGTGATGCATTTTTAAAGATTTTTTAGTTTAACATAAAATATATTTATCTTTATTATATAAAAATTATCAATTGTAATAATACTATTAAATTTTTATATAAATGTTAATATTAAGAGTTAATTTATAAATATTAAAGTATTAAAATTTATTTAAATATTTTAAAAAAATATTGGTGGATACTCATGCTTTTAACAAAATATATTCATTTTAATTTGTTTATTTATTTATTTTGCACAACCAAATGAAGGACTCCAAGAATCTTGTGGCTGAATGGATGTCGGTTTGTGTCTTTGTGAGGAGTTCATCCAATTTTACGTGTCCAACTCCAACCTTGTTCAATGTAAAAAAACACTCTTTAATTTATTGGACTCCACGAATATGGTGACTGTCAGTTTGTGAGCCTTTAAATTATTCGACTCCGCCAGTACTCATCCAACTTTTCTTGTAGCTACATCTGTTATGGAGTGATCCTACCGTATTAATTTTAAGTTAAAATTTTGATTTTAAAAAACTCAAAAATTAAAATATAAAAATATAAAAACCCAATACTCAGTTAAATTTTAAATACTATTTTTTAAATAAAAATGTAATATTTTATTTATATACTTATAATCTATTTACGATTTTTTTTTCATTTTGATTCGTACAATCTGATATCTACTAGTAAAGATGTCTTCTTTGATCATTTGAAAACATAAGAAAACGACTATTCAGACCAAAGAAAGGGTTCCTTGATGCTGATTTTTGACTCGCGCGTACTCTTCGTACCTGAGTTTTTACTTGGGACTTTCTGCAACTTGAATTTGAGATGGATTCAACCCCGACTGCATCAGCAAACAGAAGCGAAGACATCCCCTGAATAACATCAAAATCATGAGTACTTTAAATGGTTCGAAATAGCCATGTAGTACTTTAACTGTACCTATCTGTATAACACTTTTACGACATGTGTAGAATATGAGGAAAATAAAATCTTTAAGCATCTACTTTTCATGGCACATCTTCTGGTCCACAGAGCGAGAGAGAGACAGATATCATTGTCTTGCCTTGATTACTTACCATCCTTTCCAATCATTTTGAGACATTCTGCTTAATTATTTACCGCACTTTAACTTTAATGATCCACTAAACTCATTTAAGAAAAAAATGATAAATGTAAAACAAATAGCAAATCAATATATCGAATAACTTAAATACTAAAATCTTTAATCCGTTAAAATCTTTTGTTAATAATTTTGACTTTTTAATTAACGTATCGAATAGCTTAAAGTACCTTAAACATCATAGATATCATAATCACCTTAAACATCATAAATCTCAGCTACCTGAAGTCTAAATCTCTCGTCAAGTGAAATCATTGATAAGAATGTGATAACCGAATTTGGTTTCGGATACTGCTACTCTTAGGCCACATAATACAATCCATAAACTAACGCTGCGTTTGGTTACTGTCTCCGGTATCTGAAGACGGAACGGAACAGGACGGAACGGAACAAAAACTGGAGACAGTGAGGTGTTTGGTTGTGGTGGACAGAACAGAAATTTCTGTCTCCGTCTCCAGGACAGATGTGTTTGGTTGTAGGGGACAGAGACAGAAAATAGTGCAAATGACGAATATGCCCCTAGTCTTTAATATGATTAAGAAGATGTAATTCAATGGTATTTTTATCATGAATGGTTTGTAATTCAATATTTTGTATTATTATTATCATTATGTGTAATTAATATTATTATCATTATATCATTTGTATTTATTATTATTCAAATATATAATTATTAATTTTATTATATAATTTGTAAT
>JAOSBK010000009.1:27666867-27692587 GCA_027568895.1 Erythroxylum shatona | reverse complement strand
TATTTTTAAGTTTTATTTAATTTATAATTATTATTAGTAATAAAATATTTATTATTATTTTAAAAACTTTTAAAAAAAGGAGGGAAAGAGAGGGAGGGAGGAAGATTTTGAAAATTTTTAAAATTTTGCAAAAAAGCTCCCAAATTTTTAAAATTTGGGTTACCAACCGATATTTAGTCGATATTCTGCATAGCAGCGAGTACAGTCAAAATCGGCAGGTACTAACCAGTTTTTAAAATTCTGTACCGATTTTGGTAGGTACGGAACGAAATTCATATCACTGCCCCCCTTTCCTCCAGCTCTCACGTGCTTTTCTCCAGCTCTCTACGTTGCTTTTTCTCCAGCTCTCCACGTTATTCTCCTAGCTTCTAACATGTTTCTCTATCAGCTGACCAAAAACTTGTTGCGCTACCGACGTTGAGTGAGTGGTTGTCCAGTCCTCCTCTCCTTCAATGTGTCTTCACTTCCACTAGCAGCTACGTAGGAGTCTCCAACAGGTTAACATCTTCTTCTCTCCACAGTTGTCCTCCTAAGTGGTGTAACGTTAGCCACCTCCAGTTTCTCACGTTCTCCAGCTGCCAACTGGAATGTTGATGGTTCTGTCACCTTGAGTCCACCAATCTCCACAGCAGCACCAGCTGCAACGTGTAAGGAGAGTTGTTTATTGAGGGTTGTAAACGTTGTTTATCTCCAACAAGAGCTCTTTTATTTCCTTTTTCTCCACGCAACTGCTTGCCTCAACGCGAGTGAGTGGAGAGTCTTCAACAGTGTTGTAACATGAGTGAGTGAATAAATTTGAGTGGGGGCTGCTTCGATTCTCCTTTCCACCAACAGTTACGTGTCTTCATCTCTACAGTAGCTATGTGTCTTCTTTCCTTCATCAGCTAGGACATAGATGCTTCAACGTGATCTTCGTTTTTTAGCCATCAGCATGTAACGTTGTTTTGAGAGTGATAAGTGATAGTGCAATGTGAGTGGAGAGTCTAAGTTAGCACCAACATCCCTTTTCTCTCCTCCAGCTAACGTATTTAATCTATATCACCAGGTGTAAAAAAATATAACTAAGATGCAGATTGCCTTTTGTAGAATTTTCGTTGTCTTCTTTTCTCAATGAAAAGGAGAGTTGTTGGTCAATAAAGCTTGCGTGTTAGCTGTCTTTTTTTTTGGCAAAATGAACGAAGATGTGTTGTTGGAGGCTAGCTGTAAGTGGAGTGACCTTAAGCTGAAGTGGGGGTTGTAGTATGGTAGAAGTATGAAGCTTGTGTTGATGGAAGTGAAGGCTGTGTTGGTGGGGGCTGCTGTGAATGGGAGTAGCTATTTTGATGGAGTGAAATAATGAAATGTGAGGCCTGATGTTGTCTCTTGTTGCGTTAAAGCGTGAAAATTATGTTGAATCTGTTACATGAGAATTTATTTCTCCTGAATATTAGGTCAGAAAAATCTGCACTTGATCTCAAAAAATTCGCCAATAAGTCAAAAATTTAAATATAAAATTTTAAAATTTTTAACTAAACCAATTTCGAGATAAAAATCCTGCAACGATTAAAGGTCAAATATGTTAGAAACCCATAATTTGCTCTTTTGAGAGCTTTTCTTACTTTAAGTTTTTAAATGTCCATAGCTTAATATGTGCCTAGAATTAGAACAGACAACTCATAATTAGTGTATTTAATCATTAAATGAATAAGAGTTTAGTAAATTATGAATCTAAAATTAATATTAAAATGTCTATTAACACCCTTTCATCGTAGACTCAGACCTACTCTTTAGCTTTGTATACGGGCGAAGTGGGGGTATTTATATTCTAGATCTGGCGTTCTGTATTGCTAAAAACGATAAGTTAGGCTTGGTATAAAGGGAATTAGGGATATCTAATAAGGATGTGAATGAGCACAAATTTTGCCCATTTGTAATGGGTGATTATGATTTGGCTCTAGTCATCAAGTCAAATTAGAATATTAGCATGCACGAAAAAGGAAGAGTCGATTTGCTTTCACATCTGTTTTTTTATTGTAATTTTCATTTTTTTTATGCTTTATGCTTTAAGTTTTGGTTTTTATTTTAAATAAAAACAAAATTTTGCTTATTTGTTAATATCAACGTATTTATACTTTTATCTTTGATAATAACACATATCGGATAAAATTTAGAAATAAATTATTTTTAATTAAACAAATTTATTTTAATTTCTTATATAATATTTATTAAAAGTATTAATAAAATTATTTCTTTATTGAAATAAGTAATTTAAAAATAAATTTTTATTTAAAATTTAATGCTTATTTTAAATATAGTTTAATTATTAAATCAATTTTTATTTAAATTAATATATTTTGAATATATTTATATTTATATTTATATTTATTAATAATTATTTAATTAAATTTATTTAATAAAATAAGTAATTAATTAAATTATTCAAATTTATTATTTATTAATTTTAAATAAATAAAATATAATATTAAATAAAATTATTCAGAATTTTTATTAAAAATTAATATATTAAAAATTAATATGCAATAGTTAACAATAAAAATGGAAAACAAATTCATTTTTTATGATTTTCATAATTTAAAAAATTGGAACAAACTAAAATAAAAATATAAACTAAAAACTAAAACAAAATTTTTTATAATTTAAAAAATATAAAATTTTAAATAAAAATAAAAATAAACAAGCTCGAAATTAAATCACAATTTTAATAATTAATTTTGTTGACTTCCTAACTAAATTAATAATTCTTCAGAAGTCATAAAATTAGGCTTTAAATTATAGTTTTAATTTTGCACTTAAATATTTTTTATGTTATAATCATAACTCATAATATGTTAAGAATATGGTAATAACATTTATAAATTCGAATACATTAGTTTTATGATTTTTTATTGTTTAATTATTTCTATTTGAATTACCTCTCTTTGTAAGGTCCTGTTTGGCAATTAGCTGATTACATTAACTGTTAGTTGATTTTTATCAGCTGATTTGACTAGCGGATTGCATTAGCTGTTAGTCGTTTGATGTTTGATAAAATTAGCTGCTTCTGTGTGAAATAACTTATGAGGACGTGACTTTAAAAAATTTACAATGATATGAATATTATATATCTTAGTATTTCGTTGAATATTTTTATAGAAATTTAGATTTTAGATATTTAATTCTACAACAATCAAGTTTATAACTCTAATAAAAATATAAAACATATAATAATAAGAACAACAACGACGACGACGACGACGACGACGACAACAACAACAACAACAACAAAAATAATAATAATAGTTCAACATTAAATTTTCTATTAATATGAATGATGTAACGAGCTACATCAAATTAGTATTTTTTATATAATATATATAAATTTTATTATTTAATAAATTAAAAATAATTTATAAGGATACGACTTAAAAAATTTATAAAGTCACGATTATATATTTAATTTTACAAAAATCAAAATAGAACAAAAATTAAATTTTACAAAAAATTACAAATGTTTCATGCATAATTCATAAGCATAACATGTTGTGATGCGTGACAATTAATTAATTTTAATTAGGTATAAATTAACTTGCAAAAATTAATTAATATATATGAAGCTTAGAGAGCCCAAAGCCATGGACGTCTAATGCCTTTTCTCCCTTTCATGGTTTTTGCGGTGAAGTAGCAGAGTGGAACACGAGGGGTTGGCTTGGTTTTTCCCTTGTTATAATCAGCTGTTTATATGTAATAAACATAATCACTGGTATTGAGAAGCTTTTCAACATTCAGCTGATTGAGATAAATAAGCTATTTATACATTTCCGTACTAAATAAGAATTTCAGCTGTTTGAAATGCTTAAACAGCTGAAAGACTTGAATCAGCTAAAAAATAGCTAATTGAATTTCTTAATAGTCATTACCCAGATAACAATGAACATGCGGAGCGAAGGGTATATTTAAGATTTGATTTCACCTCTTCTTATAAGACTTTACAGCGAGCTATCTTTAATCGTAAGATACACAAGGACAACATTATAAAAGATTCATTGTTAAATTATATGAATTGAGAAAGACATCAGGTTCTCTAGCTACATCATGATTTTTTAACTTATGTAAAAACCGATTAATTTATAAAACAAATTTTATAAAAATTTCAAAATAAATAAAAATTGACTGTAACTTTATTTTATAATTTTAAAAATTAATATCTTGTCCCAATATCATACTCCCTCCTATCCAAAATAAATGTCATTTTAGAGAGATTTTAATTATTCAAAATAAGTATTGTTCACGATTTTTTATGCATGTCTATAATTTTTTTTCTAAAATTACCCTTTAATTTCTCTTACATTCTAATTATACAGATTACATTTTCAAGGTAATTCAACATGCAATTAATAAGGGTATATCAAACATTTCACTAACTTTCTTAATAAATATGTATTTTTATAAAACGACACTTATTTTAAACAGGAAGGATATCATAACTAAATTCGAATTTCGGTATTTATTGATATCATTCCGGTTGATGCACCCATTTCAATACATAAAAGCTCGTGATAAGGTCTGCGGGCGCAAATTCAACAGGTAGTCGCGCGCGCATTATACAAAAGTTGCAACATATATCCGCGTGACGTCAGTTTCCACTTTAAGGTCTCGTCAATTTGCCCCGTGACTCGGCAAATCACCGCTGCTTTTCTCATTCTCCGCCAATAATTGACGGACATAGCCCTTAGCTCTTCGTACAGATGGAGGGCAAATACGTCTTTTCAAATCCCTTCGCGTGCCAGATATAGTTCCCAAATTGGCCATTATCCAATTATTGTAATAAAACAAAGATCCTCGCAACTCATTAGACCAACTTCGGCTTTTCTCGGTTCTGGAGTATAGAGAGCTCAAAAGAAAAGAGTCCATGGTTATGGTTGCTTCTCTATTAAATTGAAGTCCGATCACTTTACTGTTTCTAGCTCGAGTCATTCCTTATCTACCCTTCTCTCCGTTTCTCTGCCTCTTCCACAAATCAACTCCTATTTCTCCGTCAGGTTGTTACTCACTGTCTAGTTCCTTTTACAATACTGTTTTCTGTTTACCTTCTATGGAAAATCGACATTTTGTTAAGTTTTTATTGTGTGCTTTATTTTGGTTTTGGATTGTGATGGTATCAGACATGTCAATCTTGGGTCGGAGAGGATTTCATTACTTGCATAAACTGAAAGCTGCGAACATACCGGCTGAATTGATAGAGAAGGGCCAAAGTCGGGTTATAGATGCTTCTCTTACGCTTATTCGAGAGCGAGCGAAGCTCAAGGTATGGCTTTTGGGACTTGGTTGTTGGAAAGAACACCAAGGGTCTTAAAATTTTTTAGCTTTTCGTTTTAAATCGTTGAAATTTTGGAACTCGATTGCAGAAAGTTTGTGTTGATTTGTTGTTTAATGTTGGCTCCCAGGGTGAGCTTTTGCGCACTCTAGGAGGTGCTAAAGCTACTTCGACCCTTCTTGGGGTTCCTCTGGGACATAACTCGTCTTTTCTTCAAGGACCAGCTTTTGCTCCTCCTAGAATCAGGGAGGCCATATGGTGTGGTAGCACAAACTCAACCACTGAAGAAGGTACCGAAAGAATTTTGTCTTTTTTAAAAGCATGTGTATGTCTTGTTCGATTGCTTTATATCAGTAATGGACATCCATGAAGTGTGTTTGATAGTCTTCCCAAGCTTTGCGCAAGAGCCTTAGCGTCTGTTCATCTGAGACCTTAAATCTGGGGAGGGTATTGATCAATGCATGTTTATGTTCTTATTACGCCTGAAATAAAAGAAAAGGGGAGTGATCAAATAGTACCAAGAATTTGGTTGAGATATTGGGTGTTTAACAGCCTTTCATGTGTACCTGATCATGATCAGAATGATGCATTTGCTCATAATCGTATTTTGCCTATCTTTATATATAGGGAAAATCTTAGATGATCCACGGGTGCTGACGGATGTTGGTGATGTTCCTGTCCAAGAAATTCGAGATTGTGGTGTAGAGGATGATAGACTCATGAAAGTTATAAGTGATTCTGTCAAGCTGGTGATGGAAGAGGTGATTGCTGTTTTCTGTATAATAAAAAGTCTGAAGGTGTTTTTTTCGCTTTGTTTGTAACTTTTTGTATGTGTTTAGGGGATGGTGTCCACTGTAGATTCTCTTTAACCAGCTATTCCTGAGAATTTGTATTATACCTTTGTACCTTAACTTTGGTTGCAATGTCTGCCTTGTTATGTTTTTATTGTTTTATTGCCTTTTCGTTTAATTGGCCTGATAATTTTTGCTTCAGGAACTCAATTAGTTCTTCTAAATTCTATTCGCACTTAGGATTGGTTAGGACCTATTATCAGTGATGTTTTCTGATGTTTGAATTCTCAACCAAGTTGGCTAAATTTATATGGGATTTTGTGTTGACCCGTGTATCGTAGAAATTTATCTGTCGGTATGATGGTTTTAAACCTTTTCCCGGAGCAAATTAGTTGACCTGGAAGTCTCCAATAATGGCTTGTATTGCTTCTCAGAATGAGCAATAGTCTTTCCAGCAAAGCTGGAGTTATTGTTTATTTGAACGTCTTGGGTTTTCCAGGATACTTTATATTAAACAGAAGTCAATGTTTTACTGCTTTCTCAGGATCCACTAAGGCCATTAGTTCTTGGGGGTGACCATTCAATTTCTTTTCCAGTGGTAAGAGCTGTCTCAGAGAAGCTTGGAGGCCCTGTGGATATTCTTCATCTTGATGCTCATCCTGATATCTATCATTCCTTTGAAGGCAACAAGTATTCTCATGCATCTTCATTTGCCCGGATAATGGAAGGCGGTTATGCCCGGCGGCTTTTGCAGGTATATATTTAACTTTGTTCTCTCCCATCGCCTGAAGGTTAGCAACAAAACAGATGTTTGAGGATTTACATCCATGATATCTTCCTCAATTTCATCAAAAGTTTTTTACTTATACTTTTAACAGCGAAAACTCGAACTTGTGACTAAGAATGACAATCTTGTTTAGGGAAGAGAAATCTTTACATCATGAGCATATATCATCAACCTTTTTTTCAATATTGGTATGATATATTAGGAGATTCATGTATTCTTCAAGTACATCTGTACCATCTCTTCATATTTTTTCATTCACAGACACAAACATCTAGTTCCTATGTCATTATGAGAACTCATAAGATTGAGTTGCATCTCATACCAAGACTGCGATGAGAAATGTTAAAACCGTAGATTGTGTTTACCGGCATATTATTTTTTCAGGTGGGTCTAAGATCAATAACTAAAGAAGGTCGTGAACAAGGCAAAAAATTTGGTGTAGAGCAATATGAAATGCGCACATTCTCAAGAGATCGCCACTATTTGGAAAATTTGGTCTCTCCACGCTCTTTCTCTCTCTCTCCATATAGTTGTGTTTCTTGCATGAGTAGGCTATTTGAGCTCTGACTAAAGCATCTTCCATGAACAGAAATTAGGGGAAGGTGTAAAGGGGGTGTATATCTCCATAGATGTTGACTGTCTTGATCCTGCATTTGCTCCTGGCGTATCTCACATAGAAGCCGGTGGCCTCTCCTTTCGGGATGTTCTAAACATCCTTCATAACCTTCAAGGTGATATTGTTGCGGCTGATGTGGTCGAATTCAATCCGCAGCGGGACACCGTGGATGGCATGACTGCGATGGTTGCTGCTAAATTGGTAAGAGAAGTGACCGCAAAGATGTCAAGATAACAAACTTGAGCCTCCCTGTCAAGACCTCCGTAGTTTATGGATTATGGTTCTCCTGGGTTGGTGCTTATTGGCATTACTTGAGTGACCATATTTAGGCTACTTAATAAAGCACTGGTGAGCGAGCTTGTGTTATGTTTAGGGCATTTTGTGTTTAAATTTAAAAACACTTGAGAATGAACATATCGAATGACTGGAGAATTTTATTGGCTTTTTTTTTTTTTTGCAACAGAAAAAGGTTAATCCATGTTCCATAGTCTTATTAGAGAACATCAAGAGTTGGTTTGATTGTAGTTTTACTTCTGTTTTTTTGTTATAAGTTTCAGTTTTTATTTTCAATTTTTTTGTTTCTATTTTCCTTTTTTAAAAAAACCTATTTGATTGTTAATGTTAATATTAATGTTAATGTTAACGTGGTTGTATTTTTATTACTGATAATAATTATATTTTAAATAAAATTTAAAGATAAAATTTTTAATTAAATAAATTTATTTAATCTTTTATATAATATTTATTAATAAAAATATGTTATTTAATCAAATAAATAATTTAAAAATTAAAAATTTATTTATAAATTAATATTTATTTGAAATATATTTGAATTATTAAATCAAATTTTATTTGAATATTTGTATATTTTAAATTTAATTATATATAATTTAATTATAAAAATTAAATAAAATTAACTTATTCATAATTAATTATTAATTTTAATTTATTAAATATAATGATAAAATGTTGAATTAAATTATTCATAATTTTTATTAATAATTAAATAATATATATTTAAATAATAGTAAATTAGATTATATAAAAAAAAACTAAAATAGGAAACGAAAATTACCTTTTATGGTCAACTAAAACTAAAACTAAAAGACAAACAAAATTTTTTATTAAATTTGAAAAAAATATAAAATCAAAAATAAAAATGAAAACAAATACTTTCTAAATTGGATTCAAAATTTTAAATTTAATTTGAATTAATTAATTAAAATTAAAATTAAAATTAAAAATTTATTATAATTATTTTAAATTTAAACTTTTTAATTATCTTATATTTAAAATAATAATTTGTTATAATTATTTTAAATTATTAATTTTAGTTAAATTTAATTATATTTATATTTAAAATGTTTATAGTTGGGACTGAAGAGTTGGCCCGGCCCATCTTAATCAAACTTGATTAGTGAAAACGGGTTTGGGTTTTTATTTTGGGCTTTAATTCATACCTGATTGAACTTGGGTATTTTCAATTGAATATGGGTCGGGTCTAGCCCCATATTGCCACTTCTAGAGTTGGGGTCCAGTGCAGTGCAGGTGCTTAAACGCTGTCGTCTTGGACCCTTGTCTCCTCATTTCATCTACCGGTGTTCTACTGGTGGAACTCATCCGCGGCTCTAAGAATGTGGTCTTCACTGCTGACACTGTCTTCTACAATTTCCCGCCTAAATTGTCTTCAGAGACCTCCGACACTTCCATTCTATTTAACCTCTTTCAAAACCCTGAAGTTCCATCGCCAAGACCTCCGACTCCTTTTGGCGCCACTCGGTTCTCGGGCTATTTCTTCATTTCCCGCCTTCTCCACTCTCAAGAGTTACAATTCTTTTAATTCTCACGTTGAAACTGTCAAAGATGATTTGGTTGTTCTCGGCATCGAAACCAGTTGCGACGACACTGCAGCTGCCGTCGTACGTCGCTGAAAGTTCCCTTTTTCTGTTCTTCACTATCTTTTTTGTTAATTTTCTCTATTTCCCATTTTCGCAGTTATGATTTGACGACCTCTTTTTGTATTCAATTTCGCGGGTTTTGGTCATTTCTCTCGGTTCTTGATTGCAGGTGAGAGGGAGTGGTGAAATTCTCAGCCAAGTCGTGGCTTCTCAGGTACACGTGCATATTGTGTTCTGGTTTCCCTTTTGTGTGACACGTAGAGTGTGTCTTGTGAAAAACATTTCATAATGTTTCTTTTATTACTATGCATTCTTAGTTATATTTGTGATGGATGAATTTGTTTTATGTCATAGCTGATCTGTTCTTTAGGGAGTATTAAATCACTCCTTTCACGATAGCTTATCGTTATTGTTTTCTAATAATCATGAAGGCAGATCTTCTGGCAAAGTATGGGGGTGTTGCTCCGAAAATGGCAGAAGAAGCTCATCTGCAAGTAATTGATCAGGTGTCATTGCTATAACTTAGATTTTCTATATTACCTTAGAAATACTTATGTGGTTGTCCTCAGCCAGTTCTAAGTGCAATTAGGGAAATTAACCGTACGAATAAATTTCGTGCATAAGTCATGTGCTGATGACGTTGATGATTGCTCCTAAATATGCAGTTTTCATCATATCATGTTGCAGGTTGTACAGGAAGCACTGGATAAGGCTAATTTAATAGCGAGTGATCTAACTGCAGTTGCTGTTACAATTGGTCCTGGTTTAAGTCTTTGTCTTCGTGGTAATTTATTTTCTAGGTTTTTTTTGGGGTATAATGATATTGCATGAAGTCTAACGAGGCTTCTTAGGACAAATTCGTTTCCATTTGTTGTAGTTGGTGTGAGGAAAGCTCGTAAACTTGCTGGAAGTTTCAGTCTCCCTATCATTGGTGTCCATCATATGGAGGCTCATGCTTTAGTAGCGAGGTATAGAAGACTGTTATGGGGTAGATAATATAAAACTTGTTTGCCACTATGAGTCTGATGTGAATGCACATAAACCATATTCGTTCTCTATTACGATGCTGGGCTATGCTTATCGTTCCATCCAGACAAATTGTGTACACTGTATGCTTATGCTCTTAATTTCAGGTTAACTGAACGGAAGTTGCAATTTCCTTTCATGGCTATGCTTATTTCAGGTAAGAATGTGAGATCTTTTCCATCTATCTCTTCTTTTTTTCGAGTTTAACAAAGGGTTCAGTAGTAAGAATTTTTATGTGAAGATGAATGATTGATAGTGCACAATTTGATGTCACAATATTTTGGAATTAAGGTAAAAATGGGTTTGAAGTAAATGGAGACTGTAAAGTCTTTCCATTTTGTTCAAATTATTTCCTAAAGACATGATTTCAATGGCTTATCTAATTCAAAATTGATTGAGCTCTGGTGTTCAACAACTTTCTTAGCTGGATAATTGTGACCAATGTTTTGGATGATTAAGGTACTTAAAATATGTCTGACACTGAACATGGCACATGTGTTCTCATAGCACGGATTAGCATACCCATTATTTTCCAAGGCAAACTTGGTGTTCTAAGTTGTTTAGTTCTTCACTTTGTATTCTCATGTTTGATCTTACAGCTGCATGCTCTCTCTATTTCGCTTCCATGTTTCTCAGGAGGACACAACCTTCTTATTCTTGCACGTGAACTTGGTCAATATATACAGCTGGGGACCACCATAGATGATGCAATTGGTGAGGCATATGATAAGACAGCAAAATGGCTCGGTCTTGATATGAGGAGGGGTGGTGGACCAGCTATAGAGGAACTTGCTCGAGAGGGTGATGCAGAATCAGTCAAATTTTCAGTAAGCCATTCTTAAAACTTTGAATTCTGCGCTTTCAGTTAGTTATTCTCTTCAAGTACAAAAGAACCTATTAACTAAAATTTAAGCATAAGGCTGCAGTTAGTCTCTCCTTGGTGCTTATGTATTACGTCTAAAAACATGTTTGTGTATTCTTTTTCTTATATTCTCCTTGTTATCACATTAGAAGAATGTTGATTTCTATGTCCAATAGAACAAAATTATGCCACATTGGTTCTTTTGCTTAATTGCTTTTTAAAGCAGTCTCTGATGTTTGATGCTTTTCTGCTCATTCAGACTCCAATGAAACAACATAAAGATTGCAATTTCTCATATGCTGGTCTGAAGACTCAAGTGAGGCTGGCGATTGAATCTCGAAATATGTATGTGGTGAGCATGAATATTTTAGTATTCTTGGGAGCTTAGTCTATAAAGTTTGGTTGTTCATGGAGAGCTGATCCATGTAATGGTCTCCTTTGTTCTTTATATTAAGTTGGCATTGGTTTTCTGCAGCAATGCTGAAATTCCCATTTCTTCTGCAACCAACCATGATAGAAGCTCTCGAGCTGATATTGCAGCTTCCTTTCAGGTTACATTTTTGCCTTTTCTTTTCATTCTCCATTCCTTGGGTTTAAGGTGCACCTTTTCATTTATTTGTTTTACTCCCTTTGAATAACTTTTGTAGCGAGTTGCAGTGTTGCATTTGGAGGAAAGATGTGAACGGGCAATCGAATGGGCGAGGAAGATTGAGCCTTCTATAAAGTGTTTGGTGATGTGAATTACAATTGCTAGATTCTGTTCCCTCAAATTCCTTTTGATTGTTACTGCAATTTCTTTCAATGCAATTTTTACATGAGCCTAATTTTTATTTTGCTTCCTGCAGGTTGTCTCAGGAGGTGTTGCATCAAATCAGTATGTTAGGGCGCAGCTTGATAAGGTGGTGAAAAAGAACAACCTGCAACTTATATGCCCACCTCCTAGTCTCTGTACTGATAATGGTAGGTCATTCGTCTGATTCTGTAGGTCATCTTTCATAATGGATATCACTTCCAGTGTGGCTTTTCAATAAGACCTGTTTGCGCTTTTGGTTGCAGAAGAGATGGGGAGGAGAGAATTCCGTACCCCCTTCGATTATATAACACTTGTATTTTCCTCTGCTAGGTGTAATGGTAGCTTGGACTGGCATTGAACACTTCTCCGTGGGAAGATTTGATCCTCCGCCACCTCCTGATGAACCTGAAGATCTTATGGTTTGTTTCCAATGCTTACAATCATCACTTTTTTCGTGCCTTCCAACACTGCATAGTATCAAGTAGAACTAACACTTTCTCGTAGTTTCTGATTATGAATACTCCATGTTATTTACATAAGCAAGTATCTTCGACTCCATTTTTCCCTCTGAACCCTCATTCGAGAGATGCTGCTGATAATTGCTTAGCATTCACCCTTTCATACCTTTAACTTTTACGTGTTTTTTTCTTAATGATTTAGTATGATATACGTCCAAGATGGCCATTAGGAGAGGAATATGCTGAGGGAAGAAGCGAAGCTCGTTCTCTAAGAACGGCTCGCATTCATCCATCTCTTACTTCTTTGATTCAGGCATCAATCAACCAGTAACAGCGATACGTTTCTAGTCTCCGAATTCTCACCGATGCCGTCTTCTTATATCAATCTTTGATTGTCACAAGTGCTTGAATGAATCAAGCTGTATAGTTGGGGCAACTTACATTGCAGGGAGTACATGAACAAGCGTACAATGATATAGAGATCTTTTGCAGACAGGACCAACCGAAGAAAGCAAACAATGGAGCAAATTGCTAGTGATGTTTTAGGCACTTGTTAGCAAGTTCACCGATTTTTTAGCACTTGGTTAAATTTAAGAAACATGTAACATTATCTTACTCTAGTGTATAGCAAAAGCACTATGCAAGGCCTATCTTGTGCTGGACGTTGATTACCTATTATGTATCAATACCCTTAATTTAGAAATTCTCGTTCCAAATTCACTCCACTCTGTTCGATGTGCTTTTGAAATGGAAATATCTGTTTCGAGTCCTTGGGTGTTGAATGGAGCGTGGAGAATGAAGAACAACTTCATAAAATTTTGAATTTTCATTGAATATTAATTAAAACAATGTTATTTTAATTTTAATTTTAAACTTTTAAAAACTAATGATTATAGTGACTTAATTCAAACTGGACTGATTTTGATTATAGTTTGAATTGATACTAAAAAATAATTTACGTTAAAATTTAAAATTTATAAATAAAATGATATCATTAGTGAAATTAGGATTTTAAATTTGGGTTCAAGCTTAACAGTTAATAGAGGCAAGTCAGACCAATATTACCAACCTTATTAAAAGCTAAAATAGTATGATTTTAGAGTGAATTAATCATTTTTGTGGGCAAGTTGAAAAAGAGGGTTAGGCAGGTCTGATCCATTTAAGATTGGTAATGATTCGGTCGGGCCGAGCCTGCCCAGAGTTGAGCCCAATTTAAGACTTAGTTTGAACCCGAGCCCAATCAAGCCTTAATAGTTCGAAGCCCAACTCACCTTATCCGGTCAGGCTCCTTTCTTAATTCTTAAATTAAAAATAGAAAACGACATCATTTTTTTTATATTTTCAAGTTTTGGGTCAAGTCAGATTGGATCAGTGCTTGATTGCCAAGCCAAGACTTATTAGCATCCCAATATTTGGTTAATTAAAAAAATTCAAATTTTGTTTAATTTTCCAATTCTAACCTAAATTTTGGAAAGTAACAATAAAGTGCTCAAATTTTTAATTTTTTTCAATTTTATTTCAAATTTTAAAAAATGACAATAAAGTGCTTAACTTTTCATTTTTTTCAATTATAAGCCAACGTGATTGTTTCTATTAAGTCTGCTTACCTAATCAAATTACGTATCCCTAACAATCTTAAACTTTGATTGTAGTTTTTTTATATTTTCAAATTGTTCTCTTGACGCTCTCATTTTTTGGATTTCAGATTACGCAGCTCCGACGTTCTCACGTTGAAGGCGTTAGAAGAATGAATTGAAAATAAAGAGCTTATTGATGTAATACATTGCAATGTAAGAGTGATTTAGGGTGTCTAAAGAATAAACATAAAACAAAGAGTTAAGGACGTCGGAAGAACAAACAAATAATGAAGGGCTAAGGTTGCGTAAATTGATTTAGAGATTTAATTTTTAACAAGAACATCATTTCATTAAGTTTCATTTATTGTGTTAATTTTTGTTGATGTGTATTAATAGTTAGAAACCCTAACGTCTGCCAAACATTGAAAAAATAAAAAATTTGAATTTTTTATTATCATTTTTTAAATTTTGGGCTAAAATTAAAAAAAATTAAAAAATTAAATATTTTATTATTACATTTTAAACTATAATTATAAATTTCAGCAAAGATATTATATTTTAAAATTAACCCTCCCTACATTTAACCACGTTATCTAAAATTAGAGGAGAAGAGTACCTCGGGGTCACACCGGGCGTTACGGCCCAATGCACCGAAAAGTTTTCGAGCGCGAAAATGCAAAAAGCAAAGCGCACATTGCAACGCCCAGCCACAAGGGACGAGGTCAGAGAGACACAGTAATGGATATCTCGACGCTACCATTATCAGCAACAGTGAGAGGAAAGCTCATATCAGCAGGCTACACTTCTCTCTCTTCGCTTGCTTCCATCTCCTCTTCGGATCTTGCTCGTGGTAGGTCGCTTATTCTTGTATTATATCGCTGATTTCTCAACTCACCGTGCCTTACCAATGATTGTATTTGTATAGACTTAAATTTGTTGGATAGTGAAGCTTGTGAAATCCTGAAGGTTGCATTCCCTGTTAATGGGATGGACAAGGTTGAGGGAAGCCACTCCATTGTTAGTGGTATCTATCTTCGTCTACCCGATTTATAACTCACTCTAATGTTTTTTAACTAGCATGTACTGAGATCTGTGTATCTTTTTCGATTTCAACAGTTCCAATCCCTAGAAAACTCTTGCATTTGATCGGTCTTTTTCCATAATTTTCTTGTATGACACCAGTACTTCACTTTTTTTAATTGACGACGGGGAGATTTCATTTTAAATCTGAATTTTGAACTCGTCCTGTTGCAGGTGCAAAGAATGCTTGGGATATGCTTCATGAAGATGAATTCTTAACGAGAATTACCACGTCTTGTGCCGATCTAGACAACATTTTGGGTGGTGGTATAAGTTGCAAAGAAGTTACGGAAATTGGTGAGCGATCCTTCCCTTCTATCTCCTGTGTTTGAAGTGTCTTAAGCAATTTGTGAAAGATTTTTGTGTTCGTTATTGAGGTTTTTTTTTTGTCACGTCTTTTGGTCTCGATGACTGCTTCTTATAGGTGGAGTACCAGGCATTGGTAAAACGCAATTGGGGTATGAGATGTTGTTATTTTGTGTCTTTTCTCAAGACAAATGCACAAGTTTGTGTTTGATGTAGAATTAGTTTGTAAATTTGAAACTGCAGGATTCAACTTGCAGTCAATGTTCAAATTCCATCTCATTGTGGTGGCCTAGGAGGGAAGGCAGTTTACATAGGTAACTTCATTTGCTCTCAATGCTTATTAGGCATGACAATGGGTCAGGTCGGATTGACGGGTTGCTTTTTCTCGGCCTGAACGGTTGGAAAAAACGACATTCTTTTAGCATTTTGTTCTGACGGTTTGGGCAGGGCTGGTTCCCCCAAGCTAATTGCCTGGTCAATTTGAGCTTTTGCTTCGTTGACTTGGGCTGGACTTAGGCCGTTTTGTCATCCCTAGTGCTTATTCACTTTTTCAGCTGACCTTTTGTTAATTTCCAAGCTTTACCATCTTGGTTCATGCTGGTGTGAGTTAGATACTGAAGGTAGTTTTATGGTGGAGCGTGCCCTGCAAATAGCTGAAGCATTTGTAGAGGACATGTCAGAATATAGTGAATTCGTACATAAGGGCTTTCAGGCTGGTCAAGAAACAATGCAATCCAAGGATGTTCTGAGAAACATTTATTATTTTCGTGCCTGCACTTATACGGAGCAAATCGCTTTGATAAATCATCTAGGAAGCTTCATATCAGAGCACAAAGACGTAGGTTCTTCTGAACCCTGATGGATTATTTGCTATTTATTCTTTCATCTAACAGTTAGTCTACCTGGTTCTTCCCCGAAGAAGGAGCAATTTGCTTCTGAACCTTGGGCAGTTCTCTACTCATTGCATCAGTTTCTGTTAGAGGATATTCTTTAACTGCTTTGAGAGAAAGAAGGGAACTCTTGTTCTTCTATGTTAATAACCTGATTTCCTATTGTCTTCATGTGCTGTTTTGACCCAAATAATGGCTCTACAGCAGTTAAAGATTTGTGTCTGGTTCATTAATGCTTACCATTTATGTTAATAGGTGAAGATTGTTATCATTGATAGTGTAACATTTCACTTCCGCCAAGACTTTGATGACTTAGCTCTCAGGACAAGAGTGCTCGGTGGGATGGCACTGAAGTTAATGAAGCTTGCAAAAGAGTTTTGTTTAGCGGTAACAATTTTCTTTTACTTCACAAATTCTGCAGTTGGAAGTTCTTTTACTTCTGTTTCTTTGTTTTACTAAACATTCTTCCATTTTTCAGGTTGTCTTAATGAATCAGGTCACAACCAAAGTCGTTGAAGGATCCTTTCAACTATCTCTTGCTCTGGGTAAGTTTCTTTTTATTTATGAACAACTATTACTTCCTTAGAATTGTTGCGGCCACGCTGCAACCTTACCATCTCTGTCCACGTTTCTCTGTTTGGTGGTTAATTGCTTGCTTGGGTGATATAGCCTTATCCTTTTTTTATATTCTTAGAATCAGTAGTCATTACGTTTCAGCATACGTTGGTAACAGTGGAAGTGCGCATAGTAACTTGCAAATCACATGTTTCGGGTGCTACAGCTTTATCCGTTTGTTGTTTCTTCATAATCGGCAGGTGATAGCTGGTCACATGCTTGCACAAACCGGGTAATTTTGTACTGGAATGGGAATGAAAGATATGCTTACATCGACAAAGCACCATCACTTAAACCAGCCACAGCAGCATATTCCGTGACTAGAAGAGGGATAAGGAATTCAGAATCGAGTTGTAAACGGAACAAAATGATGTAAATTGTGGACCGGAGATGACACTAGTTACGATCCGGTCTCTCTCATTGAAACGAAACAAACGAGTCATTTGCTTCTCAAGCTAAGCAAGACAATATAGGTAAGAACTATATTTCCAGCTTTGACAAATCCATTAGACTGCTACATCTTAATGAGAATGACAAATCTTGCTTTAAGCGTAATTCACTTTAGACAAACTATGATTAGCATTTACAGCAAACATATTTCTTGATTCCTCTTGATCTCCTATTCAATTTGAGTGACCCTTTGGTTGAATGCATCATTAGGCAAGTTCTCATATTGTTACAGTTTTCCTAAATGGGGTTCTATGTTCTTGCTTTTCACACATATCATGTAATTTAACATCGAGTTTGATGAGGAAAACTTTGACGATGACACGTCTAACTCTCTTAGCCGAGGGCATCCAACGTTCTTTGGTGTCAGATCCTCTAGTTCATTTTTTGTATAATTATTTTGTACCATTGCATCTAACCTATCTATTTACGTGAGACCCACATAAATGAATGACTCAGATGTAATGACACAAAATAAGTACACAAAAAAGGGACCAGAAGATCTGGTCCTACGTTCTTTGGAGGCTTTTGACTGCTTTTAGTTATATTTTGAATCGTTGGTTTTCATTTATGAACTGAAAGAGCCTTTTTTTAATTTTTAATTTTGTGCTTTGATTTAGTTAAGTAATTTTTGTTGTTAAAAATTAATTAATTAATCAATTTTTATAAGCTAAAATAAATTATTTAATTTTCATTTAATAGTTTCTTTTTAAACTAAATCTTAATTTTTTTTATGAGTTAGGAGAATTTTTTAAATCAATTTTAAATTATTTCAATTTATTTAATTTTTTAACTGATCAATTTTAAATTTTAAATTTTAAATTTTATTAATTTAGTTTTTTATTCAGTTTTTAAAAATTTTGGCATTTATTTCATTAAAGTGAATTAATTTATTAGAGCATGGCCTTGTACAGGGTGAAAGCTGTGGGTTTGAGTCCTATTACTGCCGGTGAGTCCAAATCCAATAACTCAATCAGAAGTATCTCCTTTTTTGCTTGGTGAGCCCGAAATGCCTGACTAATCCTTACAATTAGGCTGCCATAAATTTGATTTCTCGGGAATCTAATGAGATTAGACTAAAGGTGTGTTTGTTTGAAAGGTATGAAAAAAAGAGTATAGGTATGGAATAACCTGTTACTGAAGATCTAAGTGTTTCATTCCTTAGTTTTGGGCAATCCTTTATTCTTCTCATAATCCAGAGGAACGAGAGTGATTGTTGTGTTTTTAATTTTTTATATATCTAGAGAATAGATAAAAGGTAGAAATTAGAAAAGTATCAAAGTATAATTATGAGTTAAATAATTTCATAACTAAAACTTTAATTTCAATAATCAAATTTATGGTAAAATCAATTAAATAATTAATTAGAATATTGTAATTAATTAAAATATTATAATTAATTAATTAATTACAATATAATTAATTAAAATATTATTATATAATTAATCACATTATATTTAATTAAACTATTATTATTAATTAAAAATAACTATTTATTAAAAAATATTGTAATTAATTAATTTATTGCAACATAATTAATTAAAATATAATTTATTTATTAATTAAAATATTATATTTAATTAATTAAAATATAATTTATTTTATAATTAATTAATTACAATATTTTTTACAAATTAAACACTTAATATTAATGGTAATCATTCATTCATCTTAACCAACTATTATAATTATAATGATAATATTCATTCTTATTTTGACTGTATTTATTCTCATTTTTGTTACCATTTTTTTATATTAACTAACCGCCTTCTTTTCTTTTACAACTTTGGTAGTTTAATAGTGTAGCAAATGTTGAGTTACTAATATAATCATCCTTACGCATGTGGTGAACATCCATCTCGAGCAGTACAACTATGCAATTATAGCTTTCCCGACATATGAAAATAAGTTTGGTGCCTCTTTATAATATGAGAGTCTGCCAGTTATATCTTACAAGTGGCTTTAAGTTGTGCTGAACCCAGTTTGAATTTAATAAATAAAAATGATATTATTTTAAAAATTAAATTAAATTATTCTTATTTTAAAAATAAAATTTGAATTGCTGAATTTTTATCTAATTTTTAAATTTAAATTGGGTTAAAATGTAATAAAAATAATTTCTTAATTTTAAACTAGACCAATCCTCATTATGTTTTCAAGTACTCGATGAATCAAGGCACCAAGTTAAATTATTATGGACTGTGTATGGGGTAGGTACGCATGCATGAAAAACATTGATATGTACATGTTTCAGCTGTGCATATCTTTGAAGAAAGTAAACTTAAAATAAGACAATGATTTGCCACCAAAACCAGTTTGGTCAGGCCGCTTAAACCAGTTTGGTCAGCTGCCTTGATCATGTCTAACTCAGTTAGGTAACATGTACTTTTAGAGGAAGTTAATTAAGCAATGCTATTAAAATTATCTAGTTTTCACTCTAAAAATAAAAAACTAATTTTTTAATTTATTAGTAATAGTAACTTATAATTATTTTTTGACATATTTTGGATAAATTTTAATTATTTTTAAGGAGCATTTATTAATTCAATAATTATGTATCTTAAATAATTATATAAAAGTTAATTATTTAAAATAGATAAATTGATTAGTAAGGGATTTTGACGTAAAGGGCATTAAAATTAATTACTATGAAGTATATAAATAAATTATATAATATTGAAAATATTTAATATACAATCTTGAACCTATAAAACCTTTTTTTTAATAAAAAGGAAAACCGGAACAAATTATAACAAGGGTCGAGGGGAGCGGAGCCCCGAGCTATCATCTACAAGAAGAAAATTACACCTGATAGGTGGGGCGTCGAGATAGGTAACCCTGATATCGAAATGAGTAACGTGATTTGCGAGCCAATCCGTGCATCTGTTACTCTCTCGGTAAATTAGCACAACCAATTAGGCTATTGGTAGTGGGTGGTTGGTTGCCTCGGAACAGACATCAAACATCTTAAAGATGCTACTCTACAGGGAACAACTGAAAGGTCAAACATATAAATCAGAAAATTAAGGATTTAAGAAAAATAAAAAATTTGGATTAGTTATAATTTTTTTCATACTCTACTTAATTTTTTAATATTAACTTCAACTTTATAATTTTTTCTTAATTTTTAATATTAACTTCAACTTTATAATTTTTTTCATACTTTACTTAAATTTTTAATATTAACTTCAACTTTAGTTATATCAAAATTTAAAAATTTACTCACTTTTATAATATTAACTTAAATTTAAAAATAATTTTCAATATTTTACAAAAATAATTGAATATTAAATTTTTTATTAATATAATTTACGAGATTGTCACATATTATATTTTTGTCACGTCATAAGATGAGAAAGCAATTGCAATTATTCCAAGAAGGATAACAATAACAATCACGGAATAAAAGTCCCGTTAAAACACTGTTTGAGGAAGTTTTATAACACAGAATTTTGTTATTTAATAAATTTTATTAAATAACAAAATTTATATGTAAAAATATAATAAATATGGGATGAAAAATCCTAATTTAATATGATTTTTCACGTGAGTAACTTTAATAGAGATCTTAATATTTAATTATTTATATAAATCCAAAATTCAAAAATTTTGACATTAGTTTTAAAATTCAAATTTTATAATCGGAAGAAATTATGAAAAAAAACGAAAGGCAGAGCATTTCCTAACTCTTACCCACAGTCAACGGTGGAGATTGAGCTACCAGCTCAATCTAACGGTCAACGCTTCTCACCTGTCTATTCATGATTAGACGATAATAACGAGATTTCCAGGACAGGAGTTGTTGGCTGGCTCTCCCATTTTCTTAAAAGAAAACGAATAAGAAGAAACTGAAACACAACACTCTCTTCATTTCAGTCTTCGTAACTGAGCGGAAAAGGTCAATTAGAGAGAGAGGTGTCACGGACCAAAAATGGCGTCAACATCCTCTCTCACTCTGTCTCAGGCCCTCTTGGCTCGAACCATCTCTCACCATGGCTCTGCTCAGTCATCCGACCACGTCCGTCTCTCGCCTCCGACCACCTTCTCTCTCCCCTCATTCTCCGGTCTCAAATCGACCAACCCACCAAAGTCCTCCTCCCGCCGCCCCCGCCGCCTTCCGGCGCGTAACCAGCATCAGGTCCGAGCTGCCGCCGTTGAAACTCTCGACGTAACCGCCGAGACTTCGTTGGTTGAGAAGTCCGTCAACACTATTAGATTCCTTGCTATTGACGCTGTTGAGAAGGCCAATTCGGGTCACCCCGGTTTGCCCATGGGTTGTGCTCCGATGGGTCATATCTTGTACGATGAAGTCATGAGATATAACCCGAAGAACCCTTATTGGTTTAACCGTGATCGGTTCGTTTTGTCAGCTGGACACGGGTGTATGTTGCAGTATGCTTTGCTTCACCTAGCTGGTTATGATAGTGTTCTGGTGAGTGCCCCCTTTTTTTTGGGTTTTACGAGAAATTAATCTTCAACTTTTGTTGAAGACACCAATATTTTCTCTGAATGACGAGTTTAGCTCTACTAATTTGCTTTGTTGTTGGCTATAGTTTTTGATAATTTAAGAGTAGTTTCAAGTTCAATGATTACGTTGCTGCATTACAAGGCTTTTGTTGTTATTTATATGCTGTTGAGCTCATCTTCTACTGGTACAACTTGAATTCGTAGGAGGAAGATTTGAAGCAATTTCGTCAATGGGGAAGCAAGACCCCAGGACACCCAGAGAACTTTGAAACTCCTGGTGTTGAAGTTACGACTGGTTAGATAATAGCTTCAGTTTTTGCTTGCTTTTACTTGTTTTTGGCGAATTTGGATTCTCTTAGTTACAATGAAACTTTGAACTTTTTCCTATATAGGTCCGCTTGGACAGGGTATAGCAAATGCTGTTGGGTTGGCCCTTGCAGAAAGGCACCTGGCTGCACGTTACAACAAACCAGATGCGGAGATTGTTGATCACTACACGTATTTGATCTCTTTATGCGGTTAACTTGTCGATCTTCTGTTGTTGGTTTATGACATATCTAACTATACGTTTGATATAATATAGGTATGTTATATTGGGAGATGGTTGTCAAATGGAGGGAATTTCCAATGAAGCCTCTTCTCTTGCTGGACACTGGGGACTTGGAAAGTTGATTGCTTTTTATGATGACAATCACATCTCAATTGATGGTGACACTGAGATAGCATTCACAGAGGATGTTGGTGCACGTTTTGAATCTCTTGGATGGCATGTTATCTGGGTGAAGAATGGAAACACTGGCTACGATGATATTCGAGCTGCCATCAAGGAGGCAAAGGCTGTCAAAGACAAACCCACCATGATCAAGGTTAGACATTTCCTCTCTTAAATTGTTCGTTAGTTTAGGGCGCAAGTCATCATTGTAGTTTGATGTCTGATACTACCTCGATTCATGATTTCCATACTCTCATGGGCTTTACTGAACTTTTTCTTTCTTGGCAGGTGACAACAACAATAGGTTATGGATCTCCTAACAAGGCAAACTCTTATAGTGTACATGGGAGTGCACTAGGGGCCAAGGAAGTTGAAGCAACTAGGAAGAACTTGGCTTGGCCTTATGAGCCTTTCCATGTTCCTGAGGATGTTAAAAAGTACGTTTTCTACTATGCCACATTTATAGTCCTTGAAAACTTTCTGAATTTTTCTGAGGGTTTACTTTATTTGATAATAATCAAATTCCATGCCTTGTTTCAGGCATTGGAGCCGCCATGTGCCCGAGGGTGCTTCTCTTGAAACAGAGTGGAATGCCAAATTTGCAGAATATGAGAAAAAATACCCAGAAGATGCTGCAGAACTGAAGTCCATCATCACTGGTGAACTGCCTGCTGGTTGGGAGAAAGCACTTCCAGTGAGTAGAACCTGACATCAATACTTTTTGGGCATTTGTTAACTATGACTTCCAGTCAGATGTCTATCTTTGAATTTAATCCTCTGTTTCCAATTTGTGTGCAAACTGCTGAATCAGTGACTGGAGTTGATTTTCCTAGTCTATTAGTTTAGGAGACTCTGCAGAGTTCATCAGCGGATCAGTTGTGCCCCTGACATGATGATTACTTGTCTAATACTTTTGTATTTTCCCATTTTCCAGACATACACTCCAGAGAGTCCAGCAGATGCCACCAGAAATTTGTCTCAGCAAAACCTTAATGCCCTTGCAAAGGTCCTTCCTGGTCTTCTTGGTGGCAGTGCTGACCTTGCCTCTTCCAACATGACCTTATTGAAAATGTTTGGAGATTTTCAGAAAGGCACTCCTGAAGAACGTAATGTCAGGTTTGGTGTCAGGGAGCATGGAATGGGAAGCATCTGCAATGGCATTGCACTTCATAGCCCTGGCTTGATTCCATATTGTGCAACTTTCTTTGTTTTCACCGATTACATGAGAGCTGCCATAAGAATCTCTGCCTTGTGTGAGGCTGGAGTCATTTATGTTATGACCCATGATTCAATAGGTCTTGGGGAGGATGGACCTACTCATCAGCCGATTGAGCATTTGGCAAGCTTCCGTGCAATGCCTAACATTTTGATGCTCCGTCCAGCTGATGGAAATGAGACTGCTGGTGCTTATAAAGTTGCTGTACTTAACAGGAAGAGACCCTCTATCCTTGCCCTCTCCAGGCAAAAGCTTCCCCAACTTCCTGGAACCTCCATTGAAGGAGTTGAAAAGGGTGGCTACATTGTTTCAGATAACTCTTCAGGTAACAAACCTGATGTTATTTTGGTCGGTACTGGTTCCGAATTGCCCATTGCTGCAGAGGCTGCCAAAGAACTCAGAAAGGAGGGCAAGGCAGTGAGAGTTGTTTCTTTGGTATCATGGGAGCTCTTTGATGAGCAATCAGATGCCTACAAGGAAAGTGTGTTGCCAGCAGCTGTCACCGCCAGGGTTAGCATTGAAGCTGGATCAACATTTGGATGGGAAAAGATTGTTGGAAGCAAAGGTAAGGCTATTGGTATTGACCGTTTTGGGGCTAGTGCACCCGCAGGAAAGATCTACAAGGAATTCGGTCTTACTGCAGAGGCTGTCATTGCAGCCGCCAAAGAAGTTAGTTAGGTTGTGTAACTAATCATCCATAAACTCTTATCTTTTGTGAGAAAATTCGGGTTTGGATTGGAGAGTATACGAAGAAGAGACCAAACACATAGGACTTTCCTCATCATTTTTGGTCTCTTCTGTTTCAATAAAAGCAAAAGTAGAATTATCTACTGTTGCTTGTAAGTGATCAATGGATTAACATAGATCAAAGGGAAGATTTGGTTTATGGAGATTCTTGTTTTTGTAACAACTCTGCGACCTGTTTTCAATTTTTCACTGTCCTTGGTTACTCATAATGAGTTTGGCGATTCTATTCACCCTTTAAGCATAATCAGAACATTGTATCCATTCTTCTGATGTTGGCTTTCTATTGATTGCTGAGAATGAACTTCTCAAAACCATAGCATCTAAGAAGTAGATTAACCTCGAACTTGGTTAGATACTTCATACCTTTTTCATATACGTTGGTAATTTTATCGGTTGGTGAGGACGTTCTGGTTTGCAGGTGTTTTACAAGAAAAAAGTTGGAGTTTGAGTGGTTGAAAAGGCAGATTTATGTGTACCTACAAAAGATGATGAAAGGTGGATGGTACGTCCCTGGTACATTTGGTCGTTGATAATTGCAAGCCACTCAAAGCAATTATTGGCCAATCCAGTCCATTATTGCTTGGCATGTACAAAACTTGCAGGTTTTGTTTCAAAGGGTCCACTTATGGGCGGGGAAAGGAAGGAGGCCTCCTCTCCCCCTTTTTTTTTATTATTAAAGTGGAATTGGCGAAGTAGATTACAAAACAAGTCGGGGGAAACAAATCTTCGACATATCCTTAAATAGGATTTGTTAACACCCGATAAGTACAATATTAAAATAGGTTACACCAACATTAGAATGTTCAGCCTGAGTGGCAAATCAGTCAGCACATCTGTTGCTCTCGATAGACATGTTGATTAACAACAGACCAATTTCGGGTAAACAGTTCATAAATGTCTGTTATAATAGAGTTGAGCACCTGTGTGCAGTTGGCCGAGGAAGAGATGATCTTGTGCGCTGCGAGTGAATTCACTTCCAGTTCTATTTGACAGAAAAGAGAGCTTCCTCTTCTTATACACTCACTTCATCCATCTTGTTCTTCTTTCCAACCAGAAGTTCCTTCCATCAAGGACTCAGAAGTTTAGGACATGTAATATTATTTTATGTATGAGGCAGACACCAATCAGAGGATTTTGGC
>JAOSBK010000009.1:27637754-27658175 GCA_027568895.1 Erythroxylum shatona | reverse complement strand
AGACTTTTATTTACAAGGAGGTCTTGAGTTCAAGTCATACAAAAGGCGAGGAAATAAGAAACTTTTCTTGTTGATGATCCTTTAATCTCTTAGGCAAAGCTTCTTAATTGGATCAATTACGGAAGCCTCACTTCCAGCAGCAGTGTGGGATTTGAAGCTATTAGGAAACCCAAGGGTTGCTGGGAACTTGATGCTGAGCAGAGCCAGTGATTAATCAGCAGTTGTTCAAAAGTGAATAGACTACGTAAAAACCTAAGGAATCTTCGAGCTCCAGATTTATTTCCTCTAAGACTCTTAAAGTAGGATCTTAGAAGCTTAAGATTACTCCGACTAAGGTGGGAAACTTAATGTAATAAAAAAAACATCAAATTGTTTGTTTTTTTTGTTAGACCACGAGATGTCCTAAGAAGGTCTCAACTATAAGAATGGGCCTTTAAGTCATCCACTCTCAGACTAATCCCCACTCGCACCGGGTCAAACTGTAAAGGATAAAGTGCTGGTCAAATAGATTTCTCTATTCTCAGGATTCGAACTCAAGGCCTCTAATTAAAAGATGAGAGTATTAAATCACTCACACCAATCTGTTTGATTATTGATTGTTTTTGCCTATGAGATTTTATCCATCTAATAAATGTAACGGACTAAATGGAATAAATGATTCGACCACACCACACCTCCAAAAGGTCCTTGTTCCCGATAAATTCTCAAAGGCAATTATTTCTTCTTGTCCCATCCAATATTGTGTCACATGCGTTTCGAAATTAATCGCTAGTTGATTAAAAATCTAAGACTTGCTGGCCGTTGGAATAGTAACAATAACCATTGACTGAGATGCATTTTCTCAAAGTCCAAGTCGTGATGTTTGCAAGGTTTGTATTCATATCTTCTATCATGTTTTGATATTCAAATGGGTTTCCAAATTAATCGCTAGTTGATTAAAATTCTAAGAGTTGCTAGCCGTTGGAATAGTAACAATAGCCATTGACTGAGATACATTTTCTCAAAGTCTAAGTCGTGTTGTTTGCAAGGTTGTGTTCATATCTTCTATCATGTTTTCACATTCGATTATATAATTAAGGAAGACAGGAATGTTAAATTTGCAATGGGATGCAGGTGTTCTCAGGACTCTCAAAGAACGGACTTTTGATTAAGATCAAATATAACTCTTTTTAGGACAAATAATATTTGATGGATCACTTATTTTGTGCAGACTTTAAGTGCCTGTTTGGTTGAACTTTTGGAGAATAAATAAGAACTTTTTTCTACCGCAAAAGCCTTTAAAAAAAAATGACTGTTTAACTGTAAAATGAAAAATCACATTTTAGTATATATAGTTTTTTTGGTAGTCAAAATATAACTTTTTAAGAAGCTCAAATTTGGAGCTTATCAAAAAAGTATTTTTTTCAAGTAGATTTTTCAAATTAATTAATGAGCTTATTTTTAGTCCCTTTTGCCTTTATGTTTTATACATAATTTTTACAATATCCACAAACTCATATTCACGTTTATTTTAGGATCTATATAATATTATTTAGCTTTTTATATATTTTAATATTTATTTTTGATATTAATTTTACTTATGTTATAATACATATAAAAGATTTGGTTTGATATATTTTCATTTATATTTTATATGGTTTAAAATTATATAATAATTAATATATTGTGCTTTGTATATTGTTTAATATACTTTAAATAATATTTATATGCATAAATAGTTTTTATTATAAAATAAAATATATTCAAAATTAACAATATTTTTTTATTTTTATATTACTAAACTGTAAACTCTTTCAAAAAATTCTTTTTTAATTGACAACTAAAAAATTCATTGACTTTTTAAAAAATATTTTTAAAATTTTTTTTACTGATAATATAAACCTATCCAAAATTTAATTAACAACCTAACGTTCAACTGATTTTTTTAAAAATCTCTTCTTAGAAAAATTATACTTATTCCTGCTCCAAACGAGGCAACTTGTCTTTTCTCAGAAAGGACGAAGAGACGAACGCTTGCACACCAGATAAGACTCACTCACGTGGGTGTCTGTGTTGAGACAAGATTCTCTGTCTAGTATTACTCTGTCTTTATCTGTCCTATGAAATCTTAGCCATTTATTTTGTAGGACTTATGCGGGACTCACGCACAATTTATGTAGGACCCACATAAATAAATGGCTGAGATTTATTGAACAGAATATAATACCATAATATTGAACTGAAGATCTGGACTCGTCTGTGTTAGCTGGGAGAGGTAACTGGGAAGAAGCATCTCTATCGTAATGGCATGCCAGCATTAAATCACAAAGCATGGAACATGCATAAAACCAAAGCGACTTTCATCTTTTTTAAAAAACACATCGTCACGTGGGATGATGTGTGTTGGTGTTGGTGTCGGTGAACGTGGAAATTTATTTCATCTCCCTTCAAAGTGTAACCTATCACCTACCTAGAGGAATACAGCACAGCACACATAGGATATTTTAAAAGTAGTCATAAAAATTAAAAATTTGAACAAATCAGGTCTAATAGAATTAAATAATTTAAAATAATATCAATCTTTATCTATTAAAAAATTTAAAAATCATTAAATAATAAACAACTTGTTTGTTTTGATTTACAAAAATAATTAATTTATAAAAATGATCAAATAATTAATAAATTTCTAACTTTATGATAAAAAATATTAAAAATCAAATAGAATATTTAGCTCTTTTAAAATTTTTATAGTTAAATTAGTTGAATTGAATCGGTTTTTTATCGTAATAAGTATTAATAAAAAATAGATTTTCAAATAATAAGAAACTAAAAAATGGATGTTAAATTTTATTAATTTGAATTTTAAAGTTAAACATCAGTAATATTTAAATATTTAATTTTACATTTTTAATGATAAAAATACAAAAAAAACACATTAAAATTATATATTTAACCCGTTACACACTCAGAACTTACTTGCAAACATTCGAATCTAAATACCTATTTGGATAAGTTTATATTAATAGAACTTTTGTCATAATTCGAGCATCTTAATATATCACTTATTAATAAGCCAACACTTTATTAAGGGTGTCTATCTAGTGAAGGGCTATCCATTCATAGATTGAAGTTATGATGGAGACTACATTGTGTAGAATTTGTTGGACAAGCTTAGCAGATTGTCTTCAGATTTACTCGTACACTCGCATTTGGTTTAAGCTTTGAAATGAAGTAAAAAAAGGAACCTTTTCCAGCTTGTGATTTGTACACTAGTCTCGACATACTAACACCACATAAATTGCAATCTAAGGTATGCCTAAGCACTCATTGGAAAGGTGGTTTTGCCTTCAGTACCAAGTATGAGTCACTATTATTTTTGACTCTCAGACTCCTCTCTCCACCTCTTTCAAGGAAATTAAGAATATACATACGGTGATCATCTTCACACTCAGTTCAAAGTCTCACAATAAAGTAAAATTTGGAAAAGTTTGATAGTATACAGTCTTACTCTTACATAGTAGAGAGATTATTTCCAATAAACCCGTATGCAGATATGATAATAAAAAAGTAATACAGATTAAAGAGTAAATAAGTAAAACTGACATGTTAAATTATTAAGTAAATAAAATTACAATAAATACATAAATAAATAAAGAGTGAGAAAATGACAAGAAAAAATATTAATTCATAAATTTAAATCTTTCAACTTAATTAGAAGTTCATTCATATGTAAAAATCAATATTTTAAATTAAATATTTAATAAAGTTAAAGAATTTGAAAAAAATTATCCTTATATATCGGGTTTGAATAACAAAAATTATTGAACTAAATCAATCCAATAAAAATCAAAAAGTTAGCCGATTCGAGATTTTTATTATTAAATTAATCGAATTGGTTCAATTTTTAAAAATTAGTAAAAATAAAGTTTTGTTATATTTAAAATTTTATTTACTTATGAAAGTAAAGTTCAATTATAATTAAATTTATTTAAGTGCTTAACGGCATTTAAACTTTTATTTACTTACCCATAACTATTAAAAAGGTTGTTTCCAAATGATCTACATAAAGAGATAAATATAAAAGTAAGAAATAACTAGTAAAAAGGTTGTTTTCAAATGATCCACGTGAAAAGGGAAATATAAGAAAAATAAATAAATAAAAATAAAACAATAAAATTCATAATTAATTAAATTATAATTAATTACTTGCACAAGCGAAAATAATATATAAAAAACAAAATTTCAAAATTTATTTGGTTTGACCTAATTGATCTATTGGCTTCCAATAATATTTATACAAGTTTAATATAACTTCTTAGTGTGACAAAGAAGAGTTCTTTAACAAGAATAAGTCTAATAACAATAGTACTTATATAAGTTTAAGTACACTATAAAATATAAATTTAGGTATGGTAAACTTTTAGTTTCACTAATAAATAAAAGTTTAAATACAATAAAACATTTTTTTATAAATTTAAGTATTATTAAATTTTATCCTTACACAAATTTAATTACGGCTAAACTTTATCAGTTTCAGTATAGTAAAATTTTGTTTTCACAAATAAATAAAAATTTAAATACAATAAAATGCTTACACAAATCTAAATAGAATTAAAATTCATTTTATAAGTAAATAAAAGTTTAAATACCGTTAAACACTTAAATAAGTTTAATTATAATTGAACTTTATTTTCATAATTTTAAAAAACTGAACCAATTCAACAATAAAAATCCCAAATCCGCTAGCTTTTGGGTTTTTATTGATTTGATTTAGTTCAATAATTATTGTTATTAAAAACTGACAGATAAGGATAATCTTTTTCAATTATTTTTTAAATTCTATATCTTTATTAAATATTTAATTCAAAATATTGATTTTTACGTTCCAATAAACTTCTAATTTTCACAAAAGTCCATTATTAATGAATTTATATTTTAACATATATCTAAACTCAATAAAATTCTATTTCTACTATAATTCAATTTGACTTAAATTAAGTCGCGGTTGAATCAAGATCATGATGCAATTAATTAGGAAGTGATAAGGAACAAGTTGCATTATAAGTGAAATTAGAATACTCCTCCGATAGTAATTACTAATGATTTCAGAGTCCCATCGGATCCAACATCCATCTTTTAGCTTACCTCCTCCTTGAATAAACCTTATTTAAACTCACTTGCTAAATAAAGACCAACCTAAACTCTTCTTAATATAGGGAGTATATAAGTTTAGAGGTCCAAACTTGTAGGCTTCAAAGCCAATCAAATTGAAGTCACAAAGTTGTAGTCAGGGCATTGACTAGCATAGCACCCACCGTTTTGCAATTTCTCATCTAAAATTTCCCAATTCAAAACCCTATATATAATCATCAACCAAAATCCCTATTTTTAAACAGAGTCAACCCCCAGTTATTTTGATTTTGACTCTGTTAACCTAAAATTCAAAAGTTGTCTCCCTCTCTCTCTCTCTCTTCCTGCTGGGCTTTCTCTCTCTACCCTCCATTCCTGAATCCTCTAATCACCATTTGTTTTAAGCACACAATCAATCAAAAGTTAAGCTTTTTCTCTCTTTTCTTTTCACTTTACTTTTACCAAATTGAGAAACTTACCCTTAGCCCATTCCGCCAAGAAACCTGAAAGATTCCTTATATCCCCCATAGAGCAAAGCTCAAAAGGAAAAGCCAAAGGCCACCAAATCAAGACCCTTTTCTTGGTCTTCACCACCAATATCTCTGATCAATCCCGAAAACCCTAGAAACCCAGATCAAGAACTAGGAAAGAAGTCAGTTTTATGTTCCAGATGAAACAAATGTCGCATCTTGACCACGCCCCATCAACACCTGGGAAATTCAAGATGGAGAAATCTTATAGTAGGTTGAGGTGGCACTCATTCACCAAACTCACATTCTGGTCTTTTGTCTTCATTGGCTTGATTTTCATCTTGTTTTATCGATCCCCGTCTTCCTCGCCGTCATCGACCGTCAATTCAGTACCGTCCGATCTATCACGCCGTTCGCTCCGCACGTCTTCTTGGGGAGGTCCCGATTGGGAGAAACGGGTCAGAGCGTCCTCCCGAGTCCGGTCTCGCAATGGCATGTCGGTACTGGTCACCGGCGCCTCCGGTTTCGTTGGGACCCACGTATCTGCTGCTCTGAAACGGCGAGGCGATGGTGTCGTCGGGCTTGATAACTTTAATGACTACTACGACCCATCTCTGAAACGAGATCGACAAGCTCTTCTTGAACGGGCTGGGGTGTTTATCGTGGAAGGAGACATAAACGACGTCGATTTGCTGAAGAAACTGTTTGAAGTTGTGCGCTTCTCTCATGTGATGCATTTGGCTGCTCAAGCTGGGGTTAGGTATGCAATGCAAAATCCTGGCTCTTATGTGCATAGTAACATTGCTGGATTTGTTAATTTGCTTGAAGTTTGTAAAGAAGCAAACCCACAACCTGCAATTGTGTGGGCATCTTCTAGTTCAGTGTATGGACTCAATACAAAAGTACCCTTTTCGGAGAAAGATAGAACTGATCAACCTGCTAGCTTATATGCTGCTACTAAAAAGGCTGGAGAGGAGATTGCTCATACTTACAATCATATTTACGGCCTTTCGCTTACTGGGTTGCGATTTTTCACGGTGTATGGCCCTTGGGGGAGGCCAGACATGGCGTATTTCTTTTTCACTAGGGATATGTTGAAAGGGAAGAGTATACCAATTTTTGAGGCAGCCAATCATGGTACTGTTGCTAGGGATTTCACCTATATAGATGATATTGTTAAGGGGTGCTTGGCTTCATTGGATACTGCAGAGAAGAGTACTGGGAGTGGAGGGAAAAAGAAGGGTCCAGCACAGTTGAGGGTGTTCAATTTAGGGAATACGTCTCCGGTGCCAGTTACGGATCTGGTGAGTACATTGGAAAGGCTTTTGAAGGTGAAAGCTAAGAGGAATATCATGAAGCTGCCAAGGAATGGAGATGTTCAATTCACACATGCCAATATTAGCTTGGCACAGAGGGAACTTGGGTATAAGCCTTCCACAGATCTGCATGCAGGTTTGAAGAAATTTGTGAGGTGGTACCTCAGTTACTACTCTGCTGGAGGAAAGAAGGCAGATGCACGATGATGATGATGATGATGATGATTGGCAATCTTTGGTTGCAAGATCGGGTACCCTTGAAGAATTACTTGTTCATTATGATTCTTATGATTGTTTTTCTTAACACTTATGTTCAGCCCGTGCACGATTTTTGTGTTTCCATATATTGATCAATTGATGCTATAAGAGGTGAGCCATCATGTCCAACCTTGAAGAAGATATTGGGGTTCGTTCCTTGGTGGATGTCTTTGCGAGGACCATCCAAGATGTATCAAAGATAGCATCTTTCTTTTCTTCCTTTCTTCCATTTTTGGACTTTGTAATTGCCTTAGTTGCAGATTGCAGAATTTTAGCATTCATGACTAATAGAGAATATGCTGATTATTGGACATGTACCATTTCTACTCAACTTGAATAAAATAGCACACACTATTTCAAATTTCTGCCAGTTACTGACTTGGATAAGTTTTGACTCCCTTTACGTGTGGAAACTTGTTTTCTTTTGTATAAATGGCTTTGATACGATACTCTTGCCTTGTTAGAGCAACTTGTTCATATGTTGTAGAATCTCCACATGAATAAGTGAACGAGTACTTTTATTTTTTATTGTATTTGAACTCCAAAGTTTCCTCCTGTTGTTCACAGCTTACTTCACCAGTTCTAGAGGGTGATGTTTTAACTCTAAGAAAGATGTCATGTCTCTGACAGGTCCAAGATGCTTGCTAGATAAATTGTGCTGTGGCTTGTGGAGAAATAGTTTTATTATCTTTAATCGTATGCAAAAGCTGTTCTTTAGTAGCTGAAGGTTAGGCTAGATCCATCAGTTGCTGTAGGTGATTCAGATGGATTTCAAACGTATCAGCAGTTACTCTTGACTCTGCAATTGCTTTAGGGTTGAATACACTAGAATTTTATGGAACATTAACATAATGTGACTAATAAAGTGTATGCTAACTAAATAAAAAAAATTAAGTACTAGTTTAATTAATTTAATGTAATTTATCAATAATTGACTAAGAACCAAGCCTACATCGTCTAACTTACCCTAAAACAAAAGGATAAGATTATTGTCTAATAATCAAAGTCATATTAAGTTTCAAGCCTATACCAAACGTACGAAAGGGCATTATCTGTTGGTACAAGATGCTTGATACTTGAACAAGACAGCTACAGTCTCAAACCAATTAAAGTCGAACTAATATAATACTTAGGATTCGTAAGATGTTGCAGCCGAAAAACCAATTATGGCTTCCTTTCTATCAAATTGAATAGCAATTATCTGTAGCTAAACTGTGACCAAGCAGGCTGAACTAACCAAATAACGTACTCGAAACTCGTAGTTGGTTCTTTCCACTCATCAAAATGAGGTATAACATATCAGATATGTGAGAAGACGAACTGAAGTAGTTCCAAGACTTGAGCATAAGGTGCTTCTTCAACCTGCAAGATAAAAGAGGTCAAACAGTGGAATTACAAAATCTACTTCAAACTTCAAATTCATTTTTCACTCAACTTTGCGTTTATGTTTAACATCTTCTTGGGACCAACTAAACAAATACTACAGAGTAAGTCAGACATCATGTAAGTTCATCTTTTAACTATAGTAAGAATTCCACCAAATGATCAATGTTCTTCAAATAAATACAACTTGACTAAATACATATACCTTGACATCTAAGGGCATGCCATGAAATTGACCATCTTCCCTCGGATGTTGTCCAATTAGACGTAGCACATGGTAGATGTCAAGGTAAGAGCTAAGAGGTCTCCAGACATTCGAGAAGCTTTCATATACTTGGACTTGTGAACTTTTAGTACTTCTCGGAGCTAAATCTCTGCCCTGTCGCCCAATATCAAATGGTAAATCTTTGCGGAGATCTTATAAGCAGAATAAAAGGTTATAAGAATGAGGAGATTAGCCAGAAACCAGAGTTGTTTCTTTTGAATTCCATATAAAATATAAAAAAGTGAAAACCAAGAGAATCCTCTGCTAATACCTCCATCAGATTCTTATGTTTGCTCAAATCACAGCTTTAGAATGAAAACTTTGCTTTGAGGCATTGTCACCTGCAGTCAATCTTCAAGAATTGCTAAGAATGCTCTGATTTTCCTATGCCATTGATCTCTCTGCCTTAGTATATGAAGTATTTCCAACAGTGACCGCATCACATGATTCACAAATATCCTATGAAGCATTATAAATGGCAAACACAGTGACAATGGCAATGTTATCTCCAACTTGAAGAGGCAAATTTTAGTAAATGGGTGTTGTTAAGAGCTTCCAATCCCTAACGGATAACATTAGAAGTTCTTGAATTACTCGTCATCACCTCGTCACGATAAATTGTGGCACGTGTTGGGCCGTAAATTAGCCCACACGTGAGGGAGGCGTGTTGAAATATAAGTGAGACTTTGTCCCACATCGAAAGAATATATGGCCTTGAGTATGCATATAAGCTTAATGAATTACTCCTCCTAATACCAATTGGTTTTAGGATGGAACCTCATTTGAGCTTGCATGTACTCAGTTTATTTAGGGCCAATTATATAAAATTTAACAGAAGTGACATTCACTACATTTGAAGGAAAGCATCCCAAACAGAAGGCAACTACTAAGCATAAAAATGGCTGACATAGCCCATACCAGAGCTCAGCAGTTCTAGTTCCTGAAGGTCTCATGACAAAAAAACTTGGAACAACGAATAAGGTACAGGAAAAACCTTGACATTGCAGGTGATTAGGCAAGTCCTGACCAGCAGCAGGTCCAAGAACAAGATGACCGAACTTCTAATTCAGTTTCTTCTGCGGATCTTTAAAATTTGAGTTATTGGTTCAGTTCCATAACTGAAGAGAATCAAACTAGCCACCGCAATACCTCATGCCTGAGACCTCACTAACCGAGTGACCATTAACAAAACGACAAACGCCAAGAAAGTGAAGAACTTTCATTGCCGATCAAACATTTAACAGAATCATGGTCTTAACCTGACGGAGAACAAGCATCACAAGTGGCTACAGGCAAGACAGAAGGATTGGGATGTGGACGTGTTGGAGAGCTTGGGCAGCAATGAGAAACACTTCAACAAAGTGATATTAGGGAAAAAGATCCATCGGAGAATCTTGGAGGTCCAATGACAAAGGTTGCGCGCTAAGCGTGCTAAAGAGGCCCTTAACAGCCTGAAGGAGGATCTGTGTGCAAAAGAAGAAGCTAAAACACTTGAGAACACGTCACTAAAATTTATAACGATGATTCAAGGCTTGGAGGTGTTGGACTTGTTGAAGAAGGCTCGACTTGATGCATAACGGACAGTCTGATTGATAGTTTATGCCCTTAAAGCCAATCAATTGAATGCAGATTAATATATAACAATATTTTAACTAATAAAAAGGTTTTATTTATTTTTATATATTAATTTAATTAATATTTTATGTTTTAATACTGAAGGTAAAATTCTTGAAATAATCACTGTGTAATTAAAATTATAATGAGATCATAATTATGAAATTCAATTTATACTTATGTATTATTCTTAAATGTTCCTAGTTATAGTTTCATCAAAAACGGGATATTGTTAAAACGGTAAAACTAACACACATTATATTTCTTTCTTATAAAGAAAGAAATTAATCTCATAAATTAAAGTATGGAGATACTTAAACTAATGTGTAAATGATTATTAGAACATAAGTCACCGAAATGACTCGATTATCATAAATCCAGATGAAATATTACTTATATGTCTATGGATTATCTCATAATAATGGTTGTATAATTGATCATTAGACTTAAGGTTACTAAGGTATCTCGCGTGAGAATTACTGTATTTTGATGCTACTTATGAATAATCCTAGGATAATTCAATCGGTAGTAATTACATAAAGTATGATTTATATGGAGATAGTTGACTAAGTCAATATATGATTCGTCATTCTAAAGTAATTAGAGAGAATATTATGCTGTTTTTTATTAATAATATTTTATGGAATTCTCTGGCTAGAGTGAATTAACAATTGAAAATGTGTTTTCAAATTTCAATTGTAAATCAATTACTAATTAGCAATAACGAAGATGATTGGATAATAAGAGTAGACATTGTATCCATATTCGGTTCAATTAGAATATTGAATGATGAAATGATTAAATTATATATCATAGCTATGCATGAATAGGTTAAGTCAATTACTTTGACATTCTTGATATTTAGGTAATCATGATATGTTGCTAGACGTCAATCATGATTTATGATTATAAATTATTTAATTGGGGAATTAAAGATAAATTAAAAGAAGTTTTAATTTATCTAATTTTAATTATGAATTATAATTATAATTTATGATCATTGCCAATTTATTATGAACCTAATGAGTCACACATCAAAAAGCAATTTGTAAAATAAATAATCAATTTAATTAAGTTGGACTTAATTATAAAGCTTGAGAAACTTTAGGGATCAAATATATTACGAGATACATAATTTTATTAAATTTAAATTAATTATAATTATAATTTGATTTTAATTATAATTAAAGACCCTCATGATTTTTCTATTTAAAAGGGGAAGAACATTTTGGAAGCTAGCACTTTGTCTTCTTCCTCTCAAATCAAATTTTGAGAATTACTTTGTAGATATCATCAAAGGCTGGACAATTGAACAGCTCGTAATTGATCAATCGAAAAAATTTCAAAGGTTTTTCAACAAGAAGACGAACAAGGAACAATTTCTAATTCGTTTTCATTTTATTCAAGTTTATTCAATTATCGAGATCTGCTCAGAATCCGTAAATTTTTTTTGTTTTCTGCTGTGTCTATGATTTGATCACGACTGAATTCCAACACTGATGCGCAAGAACATGATATGGACAACCAAAAAATGTTGGACATGTCTTCATGTTTTGGATTAAAGCTTATGCTTAGACTATATATTACATATCCAAACTAAATACCCTTCACAACAAATTGGGCCCAGGAATTGGGGAACAGATCTTCTGTTCTAGTTAATCAATTTCTACTCTATTCTATTAAATCTCATCCATACATTTCAGTAGTATAGGGTTGAAACACCCTAACAGGAACAGAGTGCTCCAACCCTAGGAATTGATACTCTTAATGAATACCATTGATGTTTATAATCTAAGCAGATTTTTGTATTTTCAGAAGAATATATATGGTATTAACACTTAAAATTAAAAACAATTAAGTAGTCATTATTTTAGTAATTTTATAATCATTATAGCTTAAATTGTCTTGTGCTTCTTAACAAATAATTTAGCATATAAGTAATTTAAATTATGTCAATTATGATGACTATAAAACATTTATTGACGTCTAATTACATTATTATTAGTATTATTATTAATTTCTTATTTTAATTATTATTATGTTTATGATTATTAGTATTATAATTATAATTATTATGATGATGATGACAATAATAATAATATTATTATATTTTTTATTTATTTATATTTTGTTTATTATTTTTTTCCTCCTCATGTGGATCATTTGGAAACAACCTCTCTTCTAATTATGCTGCGCTTATTGAACTTGCCCAGATTTCGCATCTCAATAAGATTTTTATAGGATGGTGTTGTTATGTTGGCAGTCTTTGCAGTGATCATAATGAATATTGCTTAAATTATTTATAAGAATAATTTATACAATATTAACCATTATCTTATTAACATTTCACATTGAGAATTTGAAAAACTTGAAGTTTCCTTTCACAGCTTACACAAGCAATTTACATCATCTCTTTAAGGCCTGATTCAGACGCTTCTAAATCATCAACAACATCTAGAATAACTGACATCTGATTTGGGCATCCATTGAGTATCCAACAAAGAGTAAATCTCTTTTACTTGTGGATGAGATCCATCTTGCACAAAGAACTGATTAACAATTCCCTCAAGTTCAATCCAACTGCAACCAGGAATTTTTTTTAAGTTCTTCTTCTTCATCACTGTCCTAATTCTTTGAACATCATCCCACATACCAAGATCAGCATATGTATTTGAAAGAAGTACATAAGAACCTGAACTAGAAGAATCCAGGCTCATAAGATGTTCAGCTACGGGCTTTACAATGGTCAAGCTTTCCTTAGCTCTACAAGCATTGAGCAAAGTTCTCCAGATCACGTCATTAGGTTCGATAGGCATTTCCTCTACGAATTTTCTTGCTTCTTCTACATGCCCTGCACGGCCAAGAATGTCAACCATGCACCCATAGTGTTGCAGCTTTGGCTCCAGCTTGTGAATTCTTCTCATAATCTCAAAACACACAATACCTTCCTTAACCAAGCCAGCATGGCCACAAGCATTTAACAAACCTATAAACGTGATATCGTCAGGTTTAATGCAATCCCTCTCCATCTCCATGAGCAAACCAAAAGCCAATTCTCCCATTCCATGAATTGCCAACCCACAAATCATAGCATTCCAATGATCAACACTTTTCTCTCTTGTTTCTTCAAACACCAACATGGCATTCTCAATACTGCCCACTTTAGAATACATGTCAATGAGCGCAACACCGAGTTTTTCATCCAGATGAATCCCGTTTTCTTGCAGATAAAGATGCAAAGCTACCCCCTTTTCGATATGTCCTAGTTGAGCAATCGCCGAAAGAGCAATTAACAACGTGGCACGATCAGGGGACAAAGCACCTTCAGTTTGCATACTATAAAAGATATCTAAAGCTTCCATGAAGTAACCATTGTGCACATAACCACCCATCATCGCATTACAAACGACAACATCTTTTTCAAGCATTTCGTCAAACAAACTCCTAGCAATACTAAACCTCCCTACTTTTGCATACCCATCAATCATATTAGCTCTTGTGATCATATCACTCTTCGGCATCTTGTCAAATAAGGCTTGAGCATCATCCATCCTCCCACATTTCACATACCCATTAATCATCGAATTCCACGAAATCAAGTCCCTCTCAGGCATTTCATCAAACAGTTGCTTAGCAAAGCGAACCCCATCTTCCAACTGTGCATACCCACTTATTAAGGAATTCCAAGATATCAAACTTCTCTCCTCCATCGGCATTAAATCAAATAAGTCACGAGCCAAGTCCATTTTTCCTCCCTTAACATAGCCATCTATCATAGTATTATACGAAACCGAGTCCCTTATCTTCATCCAGTCAAACACTTGGCGAGCAAACTCTAGACAACGACAACGAGTGTACAGAGCTATCAAACAATTCTCTAAGAACAAATTTGAACCAAATTCCAGTTTGCTCAAAAACCCATGAATCTGCATTCCCTCCTTAACTAAACGTACCCGAGAACACGCTTTCAACAACAAAGACACAGAAAACTCGTCCATAAACACCCCATTCTCGAGCATCAAACAAAAAACCCACAAAGCTTCTATCGGTTCTTGCCCGTGGGAATAAGTTTTAACAACAGCATTCCAAAGGAAAGTATCGTCCTCTCTGTTACCGCAAGCGTGACGCGTAAAGAAGATGTAGCGAGAGAATTCAATAAGCGGAATGTGGGGCGAAGCAGAGAGGGAGAGCACAATTTTGGCGGTCAGAGAAGAGTTCTTGACGAACCCAGTTGTTATAAGTCTCGCATGTACTTGGTCGATGTCCTTCCAGGTTTTGCAACTCTGAAGAAGAATCAACGTCTGAATCGGAGAGCTCCATGGTTGGTGGTTTAGGTTCGCACAGAGCAACATTAATACAAATTTAAGGTCTTCAATCCTTCGAAAGCTGAGTGGATATTTTGAATGTAACGGATTACGCTAACAAGCCACGTGTCAGCGAACGGGACTATGTTACAGGTAAAGCAAACGAACTCGATAACTAACGACCCGCCGTTAGAGGATATTTTTGCGTAACGACGGCCGTTACAAGTTGAAGGTTAGAAAACGGCGCCATTTAAGAGCCTCCGAATTGAATTATAATGTATATCGGAAGCTTTTATAACAAAGAACCTGCGCTGTATAGCAAAGAAACCTGGGCTTTCAATCTGTTGTTCTGAATAAGTACTAAGCCTGCACACTGCTCGCACGTACCAAAAGTGGTAACCCCCTGTACTTCTCTTTTTATCACTGCCTCTTAATCCCTGGCTTTTGAGATTAGGATGCCATTAAATCGGTTCGGCCTCAAATTTATTTAAAAAAATTAATATCTGACCTATAGCACAAAACTCGATCAAATCCGAAACATGTTTTTAAAATTTTAAAAACAACTTCATCTTACATATTATTTTCACTTAAAACTTTTTTTTTTGAATGAAACAGTAAGTCTCTTTGTAAATAAGGCAAGGTACAACTACTTACGTCTAAGCAAACATCTTGTTGATACCCATGATTAGAAGGTTGTGAGACATTATCCTTTTAGTTAAGAAGGACCAGAGAATCTACCTCTAATTCAACTTGATAATAACCAGGATTTCAAGCAAGTTTAAGTCTAAAGAAGTCTTCCCAAAGTTCTGCAAAAATATGAGAGCACCAGCTAATATCCTGAACAAAACCTCCAAATCAAGTGCCTATACTATCTCAGATAAGTCCACCTGTTGAAGCCGCACTCTCCATTCGTATTCAGCCTTACCCAACTATGCGGGAAGTTTACATCAGCCTAGGTTGTTCACTTGAAACCTTTTTACTTTCAATTTGATCCGAGCAGGCCGAACTTGGACTCAAAAATTGATAAGCTCATATCAAAATTGCCTTTAAGTTGAGCAGTATAGAGCTAGGCCAAACTTAATGGGCATCACTATTTGGAACCTTTTAGAGAGAGGACAATAACAGTGGCTGCTAACAAGGATTAGTGAAACAAAATCTATTGTTTCAATTTGACTCTTTATTTTAACTTATTCATGGAAAAAAATACACGCTGCTTCAATTTAACTCATTAGTTTAACTTATTCCATAAATAATTTACTCTATGCGTATTAAAAAAAATTAATTACCAGTTCTATCGTTATTAAACAAAATTACCAAACAAGGAAGTTGGTCATGATATTTGAGAGGCACAGACTCCTGTCCACTTATTCATCAACAACAACAATACTAAAATGCAAAATCTGAAAAAATTACTCCGAAAGACTATTCCTAATCCACGTATACAGATTATGGAGCAACAAATGTTTTACGGGAACGTAACAGGTGAGAGTAAAAAGGGTATTGTTTTTTCGCTGATTCGTGGCAGTGTAAAAGGCTAATTACAGCAATAACAAAGCAATGAATCGAAATTGTCAAAGGTATGGGCAGATGGATTAGGTTTAAAGGTTCTGTGGTAAATTACAGAAAGAAACAAGAAATGAGATAATGCAAAAATGGAAACCTTCCTGTTCCTAGAATCACTCACTAGACTAACTAATTCGCTTGTTTGTTATACAGAAATTCTAAAGTACTAGTCGAGTTTGATTGCTCGAAAGTTTGCACAAGTTTGTGTGCAATCGATTGGGTGCAACCTTAGAAATTAAGCGCAAAAGTTACTTCCAAACAACTTGGTCAGCAAAATTTAGTAATTTACCAAGATTTTAGATTGGAGATGAGTGCAGGGTATGAGGTAACAATGCTACAGTATCTGACTCTCTTTAAAGGACTACAAATCCTAAGACAGTAACAGAAATGACCAATTCACACCCTCATGCTCGCAATAATGCCATAGAAGTATGCCATAGAAGTTCGCTACGTTCACCATTTTCTAAGACCTAATCCATCAAATGGCACCCAACAAGTTCCATGTTATTTGTATCAACACCATATGAATGAGCTTAATGTGGAAGGAATTCTGCACCTATTCAATGTTGATCCTAACCACCTTTCTTGTTCTTCCAGATGCTGAATTCCTCAGAGCATCTGTATTTGTTCTGTCTCCTCCAGCATTTTTGCCCTGTTCAGTAGACGGAAGTGCCCAACCTTCCCAATTTCCCATCCCTTTCTGCCTAGTGCGGCTAGAACCTACATTAGCATAGAATGTGGGCATATGAATATCATTTCACAAAGAAATGATCAAGAATGTCAAAGCAAAATAATCTGAACTCAAACAAATATCGAAATCTAATACTGGAAAGAATATAAAGACCATCATCATGCATCAGCATGACATGATACAAACAAGGCTTAACATTTAGATCTACCAGTGAAGATTTTTGTGTCTCGATATCTACTTGCAGCTTAAAGGAAAACATCGGTAACAGGATAACTCTTCTCTACTTGCTCCATAATGGGTACAATCTCAAAATAAAAGGACAAAGAACAAGGAAAAGCTATGAATTCAAAGGAGGTTTCTCAAAAAGCAATATGTTTACCTAAAGTGCCAGGAAAGCCAAATGGATCGCTCCAGTCACTCAGCTTTCCACTGGTATTAACTTTCCATGCTTCCTCAAAATCAGCAAGTTCATCTGGAAAAAACTTGTAAGCAAGTTATTCCATTCGACACAAATTCAAACAATATGATCACCATAAGTGCAACAAACCTTTGTTTAGGTTGTGCAAAGTTTGCACGGTATCAACTTTTCCATCAGTATTGAGCTTTCTTGCAACTGAATGGCCCTGAAGGAGGCACAAAAAATCCAACCAGAAAGACGCCACTGTCAAATATTCAATTTGAACCATCGTGTTCTTAACTCTTCTCTTCATCATCTGATTACTTGGTTTATTAAAAACTTACAAGGAATCCTCTAACCTTACAATAGATTCAAGCAGACATAAAAATAGGAATCAGAACCAAAACTGCATCAGGGAATATCATCACTGCTGCAGTATTTCCATTAAGAGTTCAAAGATTGTAAAACCACGCATTGCAAATTGAGTTGGTCAAGCCCCATATTTAAAAGAATGCTTTCCATAATGATATACGATCATGATTCTGATACAGAGCAAGGTAATAACTACTACCTCGTCATATATTCAGGAAAAAAAATGCAAGGTAATAACTATTACCTTGTCATGTATGCCTCTGCTGATCCTATGAGTTGCTTGGCCTGTTGTTTTATGAGCTTCTTTGCTCTCCTCAATCAACACCTGAGACTTGCGAAGTCAGATTCGGAAGAACTACAAACCAATCAACTTAACCCATAAAAGGCTACTTACTCCATCATTACCAATCCTTCTATCTCTTGTAGATGTGTAATATGCTCCATCTACCCCACCGTATGTTACTTTGGAGGTTTGGAAACTGAAACTGCGAGTCTGTGAATCTGTCCTTGCACTCTGCTCGTAATTACACCCATGATTGACGTTCTTTCTTGACCTTTCAACTACATGAAACAAGACCAAATCATCATTGGTTCAATAATTATTGCCAAATTGCAGTTACAGAAATCCAGAAGAGATTCACTCACCACCACAATCATCAGGATGCTCAACTGATGGTTCTTCGTTAGAACAAAACCGTTCCCGATGGTTGTTCTTCTTATGCGTAGTTTGTGCTTCACCATCTTCATCCTCGCCATCTGAAGTTACTTCTTCTATGACTACCCCTTTTTCTCGATACACGTCTGATGCATCACCAGTTGCACGACTATCATGTTGAAACTTACTAGATTCGAACAGACTACCAAATGGGCGAGTGAAGAAAGTGTCATCAAATGGATCTCTCCCTCCAAATAGGCCGGGCATCATATTGAAACCTCGGAAGGCATCAAAAGGATCGCCAAGACCAAATAAACCATTTCTACCGCTTCTTTCCTTTTGCATTGTGTTTTTTTCTATCCCTTCAAACATATACACAGATAACAGAAGACTTCAAAAAACTCATCTTAAAATATTCTCTAAATAAAACATATATAATCCTCAGCCAAACAAGAGAGGAATTCCGAAAAATCCTGCGCCTCATCCCTAGCTAATATTCATAAATCACACAATAATCCGTGGTATCTAGCAAAAAGGCATAAGTATGCACGCACATGTACAATTGAAACACAAACAAACAATAATTAAAATACAAACGATTTCTTAACTAACGTATAATTTACATGAGTATTGCCTATATACATCTTCAAGTATCAAGTCCGGCAAGCAAACTTCACTAATCAGTTCTTCATAAAACTAACACTGCAAGGTTAACAGATCGTGTGATGGTTATACTCTGTTTGAGATACTCAGAAACGAGCACTATCCAATCGACTTTACCTGATCAGCTACCTATTACCATTCCAATTTCTTGCAATAGAATTCATCAAGTCGCTAAGGGTTCAATCGAAATCGACGAAGATGAACAAGAAAGTCACGGAGACTTACACGAAGACGAACGGAGTCGATCGCAACTCTTCGAACAAGAGAGTGTAAGAACAAGCGCGAAGGAACTAGAACAATCGGATAGAAGTTGGCGAGTTTCAGAATTAACAGGTGATGCATTTGATGGCTCTGTCCTCCGAGAATGGGACACGTGTCCTATATGTACGTGTCCTTTGGTACACACCAGAACATCCTAGTGATCCTGGTCCAATGTCTGTCTGCTATGCGCGTGTGGAACTTTCCAAGATTTCAGTTTTAAAGCAAGCGGTCTATTTAGGCCTCCTTTCGTGGACGACGGCGTTTCAGCCATTTTTTAGCGTTTTGCATATTTTGTTCGGTTATTAGTTATTGGGTGGGTTGGTTTATTTAACTCAATTAATTAAATTTTTAAAAATTCCTTTATAAATGTGTTTTTTGTGATAAAATAAACTTTTATTTAATTGACAATTGTGTACCTTATTTTTTAATACTACTTTATTTTAATTAAAAATAATTAAACAAATTATTTAAAAAAATAGATAGTATTTGCTAAAACAATATTTGTTGGTCATACAAAATAATTGTTTTGTTAAAAGAAAATATTTTGTTAATTTATTTTAATGATAGTTTTATTGTTGATATTATGCCTGATAAAACAAAACAAAAAATATTTTAAAATATATCAAGCATTAATTAAAAATAAAATTAAAAAAATCTATATTCAATATAAAAACTTAATTTAATAGTTTAAAGTTTTGATCAAAGATATGAGTGTCTATTAACTATTACCATTAAAATAGAGAATTAAATAATTTTAATATAGAATTAGAGTCAACCAAATTCTATATATACAAAATATATCATAACTTTAATCAAAACTTTAAAATATTAAATTATAATTAATTGTATTTAATTAATTATATTAAATTATTAAAAAGAAAAAGAAAAGAAGGCGTGCCTCAGGCATGTCAGAGTGATTGTCATGCCTGTACCTATGACACTTGCTGCTCTTAAATATAATAATAAATATAATATTAATTAATTAATTAAAAATTAAAATATAATTAATATATAACATATAATATAATATAATTAATTGGAATATATGATTTTTCTGTTGATTTAAATAAAATTAAAAAAATCTATAATCAATATAAAAA